>CM060298.1:3027631-3148694 GCA_030684275.1 Acipenser oxyrinchus oxyrinchus | reverse complement strand
GAGAGAGGAGAGGAGAGGAGAGGAGAGGGGGAGAGGGAGGAGAGGAGAGAAGGAGAGAGGAGAGGGAGGGGAGAGAGAGAGAGGGGAGGGGAGAGGAGAGGGGAGAGGAGAGGAGAGACGGAGAGGGGAGAGAGGGAGAGGAGAGAGGGAGAGGGGAGAGGAGAGGGGAGAGGGGAGAGGGGGAGAGGAGAGAGGGAGAGAGGAGAGGAGAGAGGGGAGAGAGAGGGAGAGGGAGAGAGGAGAGAGGGAGAGGAGAGAGGGAGAGAGGGGAGAGGAGGAGAGGAGAGGGAGGAGAGAGAGGAGGAGAGAGGGAGAGAGGAGAGGAGGGAGAGGAGAGAGAGGGAGAGGAGAGGGGAGAGGAGAGAGGAGAGAGGGGAGAGGGAGAGGAGAGAGGGAGAGAGGAGAGAGAGGAGAGGAGAGAGGAGAGAGAGGGAGAGGGGAGAGGGAGAGGGAGGAGAGGAGAGGGAGAGGAGAGCGGGAGAGGAGAGCGGGAGGAGGGGAGAGGGGAGAGGGAGAGGAGAGAGGAGAGGGAGGAGAGAGGAGAGAGGGAGAGGGAGAGGGAGAGGAGAGAGGAGAGAGGGGAGAGGGAGAGAGGGAGAGGAGAGGAGGGAGAGGAGAGAGAGGAGAGGAGAGAGGGGAGGGAGAGAGGGAGAGGAGATGAGAGTTAGGTGAGCAGTGGAGTCATTTCAAAAAAATTCTGGGGGGGGGGGGGTTAAAGTTGTGTCAACATTGAACATTCTCTGTCCCAAATAACATCATAGTAAACAAAGTAAAATAGAGAAAATAGAGAAAACAGCCACAGAAAAAGGATGGCCACAGAAAAAATATAGTACTAGAGGCGCAAAACAATTACATCCCAAAAGTAGACAAATCTAAATCTAAAACAAAATGGCCAAAATGGTTTAATAGATCAATTTAAAAAAAATATTCAGCGAAAAAAAGGAACTTTTCAGAGCATTTAAAAGGGACCAAAAACAAAGTACACAGAAAGAGTACTTGGAACTACAAACGCAAGTCAAAAAGGAAGTTAGAAAGGCCAAGAGAGATAGAAATGAACATTGCTAAGGGGGCTAAAACCAATTCCAAAATGTGTGTCCAATATTATAACAGCAAGAGAACATTCAAAGAGGACGTTAAATGTCTAAGAGATACAAATGGCAAATTCATAGACGAAGAAAAAAAATAGCAAATTTATTAAATAATTACTTTTCACAAGTTTTTACAAAGGAGGACACGGACAACATGCCCCACACGTCGACCTGTTCCTATCCAGTTTTAAATAACTTTAGCATAACAGAGGCAGAAGTGTTAAAGGGACTAGGAGCTCTTAAAATAAACAAATCCCCTGGGCTGGGTGAGATCCTCCCAATAGTACTCAAAGAAATGAAATAAGTTATTTACAAACCGCTAACCAAGATCATGCAACAGTCTCTTGACACAGGGGTTCTACCGACAGACTGGAAAATAGCAAGCGTAATACCGATCCACAAAAAGGGAGACAAAACCGAACCAGGTAACTACAGAACAATAAGCCTGACTTCTATTATATGTAAACTTATCGAAACTATAATAAGATCCAAAATGGAAAATTATCTATATGGTAACAGTATCCTGGGAGACAGTCAGCATGGTTTTAGAAAAGGGAGATCATGTCTAACTAACCTGCTTGATTTTTTTGAGGATGCGACATCGACAATGGATAATTGCAAAGCATACGAAATGGTTTATTTAGATTTCCAGAAAGCTTTGACAAAGTCCTGCATAATATACTAATTCTCAAACTGAACGCAGTAGGGATTCAAGGAAATGCATGCACATGGATTAGGGAGTAGTTAACATGTAGAAAACAGAAAGTACTGATTAGAGGAGAAACCTCAAAATGGAGCGAGGTAACCAGTGGTGTACCACAGGGATCAGTATTAGGTCCTCTGCTATTCCTAATTTACATTAATGATTTTGATTCTGGTATAGCAAGCAAGCTTGTTAAATTTGCAGACAACACAAAAATAGGAGGAGTGGCAAACACTGTTGCAGCAGCAAAGGTCATTCAAAATGATCTAGACAGCCTTCAGAACTGGGCAGCCACGTGGCAAATGACATTTAATAGAGAAAGCTATTTGAAGAAGGAATCTATCAAAAAGACCTAGGAGTTTATGTTGACTCAGAAATGTCTTCATCTAGACAATGTGGGGAAGCTATAAAAAAGGCCAACAAGATGCTCAGCTATATTGTGAAAAGTGTTGAATTTAAATCAAGGGAAGTAATGTTAAAACTTTACAATGCATTTTGGTCACCTCGTTACAAAAAGGATATTGCTGCTCTAGAAAGAGTGCAAAGAAGAGCGACCAGAATTATCCCGGGTTTAAAAGGCATGTTGTATGCAGACAGGCTAAAATAACTGAATCTATTCAGTCTTGAACAAAGAAGACTACGCGGTGATCTGATTCAAGCATTCAAAATTCTAAAAGGTATAGACAATGTCGACCCAGGGGACTTTTTTGACCTGAAAAAAGAAACAAGGACCAGGGGTCACAAATGGAGATTAGATAAAGGGGCATTCAGAACAGAACATAGGAGGCACTTTTTTACACAGAGAATTGTGAGGGTCTGGAACCAACTCCCCAGTAATGCTGTTGAAGCTGACACCCTGGGATCCTTCAAGAAGCTGCTTGATGAGATTCTGGGATCAATAAGCTACTAACAACCAAACAAGCAAGATGGGCTGAATGGCCTCCTCTCGTTTGTAAACTTTCTTATGTTCTTATGTTCTTAAATGGAGTACTATTACATTTGACTGCCAGTTTAGCCTCATTCTGCTTATCTCTTCTAATCAAGCAGTCTACCATCGACTGTTGTAGATTTTGTAGGGCAAGGTTAAAGGTCTGATCTAACCTAGTACCTTCACAAGTCTTCCTGCCTGACAGTGCCAAGATGTAGCCCCTTTATTTAATTTTCAGCTGTGTCAAGTCTTACACTAAGATGAAACTACATTCATTACATCGTGTTGGCCTATGCTACCACTTAACTCCTCTGGCGAGGGAGGACCCAGGGGCACTGGCCACCTGGTGGACAAAAATAATATTGCCTGCTTTTAACTTAGGTACAGTTTTAACACAATTAATCTTTCCATATATACATACATACTTTGGCAAGCAACCGGTTATTTATTTATTAATTTGTGTGACTATGTCACACCGTGAGCGCTCTGTTGAGCTGCAAAAGCTGTTGCATCGTCAACATTTTGAACCTCCTTTGGCTCAGATACAGCTTGACCTGTCTGAGGTCGAGGATCTGTCTGAGGCCGCCGTCCCGCTTCAGGGTTTGACGTTAACCAAGGCCCGACGGCCCGGTTTGGCCTGTAGTTATGACACACCACAGGCCCGACTGGGCCAGTTACATTTAACTAGTATAATATATATAGTGCATCTAGCTTCCGTTTCATGAATCCAGGAAAATGGGCCATTGTGCCAAAAAGCTGAAAACTATTTACAAACCATTTTTTTAAAACATAACTAACTTTCCCGCCGCACGTCATATTTGTTGTACAGTCAGACTCTGAGACTGCGTACCGAAGTGCTGTGTTGGTACTCGTTCCCGCGACATGGCAAATATTTTACAAATCGGGTTTTCTACAACTAAGCAACCTATAAGCCAAAAGACAAGTGCTCAAATCAATAAATCAAAGAAACTAATTCTAAAAAAAAATGCCTTCATCTGGCTTCATAATGACAGTGAAAAAAAAAGTAACGTTCTGCCTTGGGAGAGGCTACACAAGCGAGAGCGCTCTGAGAAGGATTGCTAATATTTTGTATGATGAATATTGTTTCAATAGTGTTCATTATTAGGATTAGGGATGGGAATATCAAATAGTTTCCTATTTGAATACACAGGGTGCAACATTTTTGTGTATTCGATTACCCGAACTCTGGTCCCTTACGCTCCCAAGAGTAAAAAGGCAAATGCGTGCGTACAAGCAAACAGCATAACAGTGTAAACCGGTAAAGTTTAGCCGGGTTCACAAAGTGTACAAACAATGTCCAAGATGAGATTTCTTCGTTCAATACCCTATTTTTCCTTTTCTTTACTGAATTAAAATACAGAACTCAATGAGCAGCAATATCAGAGCGAGTATCTCTTCCAATTAAAGCAACAGCAGAATAATATTTCGCAAACCACCAAATAATAATTTTTGCTGTAGTGTATTCAAAATAAAATAACACCTATCATATAGCAACCTAAATATTCAACATCTGTTTCATTCTAACACATAATATTTATAAAATAATCTTAGTGTAAATATTGTAACCTGGCCAAAACAATAGAAAATACATTTCAACATTACAATAGTTTAACATTACTAATAACTAGCTATCAAGTACTGACATCAGATGAATCCAAGTCAAGTTACTTTGTTTATTCAATAACGTGTAAATAATTCAAAAGAAGGACACCTAGTTGTACTTTTAATGGTCAGTGCAAATGCTGTCGTTACTCCATCCATTCACAGAAAGTCAACAGTAGGTGTTTTACATTGAACTGCAGTCCAGAGTTAAAAAACCACTCCTTTCCAACTCCAGGTATCTTGCCTTTTCTTATTAGTCACTGCCTTGTTCTGCTTAACATTTTTTTTATATATATCACAATGTTAAATTACCTTTCTAATTTCAATGTTACTGGTGCCATGCTCCCAGAAGCTGTTACACGACTGGCTAGCAACAGCTGCAGAAGCTGCTATGTCATTACAGAGGAACTCAAGCAGGGATCTGTTAACATTAGCTAAAAACAAGGCAATACAATTGGCTTCAATTTCAAACAGAATATGATTACTGTAGAATGTTGCTATTACAAGCATTGCATAATTAATTAGGGTCCGTACGTTTAATATGCAAATAACAACGGGTTTAAGACTGACATAACACTTCATCAGCATCAGTATTAAAAAAATAAAGATGCGTTTGCTTCTCCTAGTAGCTAAGTTTTTTTTGTGTACTTGAATATGTAATATGCTATTTGTATATATTTTTTTTTTTTCCCATGTAATCGTGTGACTACACTGACCCATCCCTAATTAGGATTATTATAATTCAGTTTTAGCGTTGCTGTGACCATATGGTAACAGCTTGGTTGCGGGTTTGCTTGTGAAAAAAATGAGGGAGGGAGGGTGTGGGGATGGGGAGGGTGTAGGGGAGAGGGTGTGGGGATGGTGAGGGGTGTAGGGGATGGGGAGGGTGTAGGGGAGAGGGGTGTGGGGATGGTGAGAGGTGTAGGGGAGGGTGTGGGGATGGTGAGGGAGTAGGGGAGAGGTGTGGGGATGGTGAGGGGTGTAGGGGAGAGGGTGTGGGGATGGTGAGAGGGTAGGGAGAGGGGTGTGGGGATGGTGAGAGGTGTAGGGGAGAGGGTGTGGGGATGGTGAGAGGGTGTAGGGGAGGGTGTGGGGATGGTGAGGGGGTGTGGGGAGAGGGTGTGGAGATGGGGAGGGGTGTAGGGGAGAGGGTGTGGGGATGGTGAGGGGTGTAGGGGAGAGGGTGTGGGGATGGGGAGGGGTGTAGGGGATGGGGAGGGTGTAGGGAGAGGGTGTGGGGATGGTGAGGGGTGTAGGGGAGAGTTGTGGGGATGGGAAGGGGGTGTGGGGAGAGGGGGGTGTGGGGAACAGGAGGGGTATAGGGGAGGGGTGTGGAGATGGTGAGAGGTGTAGGGAGGGGTGTGGGGAGCAGGGAGGGTGTAGGGAGGGGTGTGGAGATGGTGAGAGGTGTAGGGGAGGGGTGTGGGGAACAGGAGGGTGTAGGGAGGGGTGTGGAGATGGTGAGAGGGTGTAGGGGAGGGGTGTGGGGAACAGGAGGGGTGTAGGGGGAGGGGTGTGGGGATGGTGAGGGGTGTAGGGAGAGGGTGTGGGGATGGGAGAGGGTATAGGGAGAGGGTGTGGGGATGGGGAGGTGTAGGGGAGAGGGTGTGGGGAACAGGAGGGTATAGGGGAGGGTGTGGAGATGGTGAGAGGTGTAGGGGAGGGTGTGGGGAACGAGGAGGGTGTAGGGGAGGGGTGTGGGGATGGGGAGGGGTGTAGGGGAGAGGGTGTGGGGATGGGGAGGGGGTATAGGGAGGGTGTGGGGATGGGGAGGGTGTAGGGGAGGGTGTGGGGATGGGGAGGGGTGTAGGGGAGGGTGTGGGGATGGGGAGGGGTGGGGGAGGGTGTGGGGGAGATGTGGGGTTCCTCACCAGACAGCAGCATGGGATCTTTCTCCACGGATTTCCTCACATGGTCAGACTCTCCGGTCAGGGAGCTCTCGTCGATCTTCAGGTCGTTGCTCTGGATCACAACCCCGTCCGCAGGGAGCAGGTCACCCTGACAGGGGAGAGGGGGGGCAGCCACAGTGTGAGCAGGGTTTATACGCCACGGTCTCAAACATGAAGTCCCTGCCTCAAACATGAAGCCACTGTTTCAAACATGAAGCCACTGTCTCAAACATGAAGCCAGTGTCTCAAACATGCCCCCTCTCCCCTCACCGTATTTGACCTGTGCGATGTCTCCCACTACGATCTCAGCGACGTGGATTTGGGTAAGGTTTGCGTTTCTGATGACGGTGAATTTCTGCTCCAGCTCGATGCGGCTCTGCAGCCCTCGGAACTGCTTCTCTTTGCTCCAGTCGTTGAACGCTGTGACCAGAACCACACAGACCACAGAGAGCAGGATCGCTGCCCCCTCGATCCACCCTGCCTCCGCCTCACCCTCATCCTCTGCACCTCCAGAGACATCCCCACAGACTGAGGGGGAGGAGAGAGACAGGGGAGAGAGGGTAGAGGAGGGAGAGGAGAGACAGGGGGAGAGAGGGGATAGAGGGGAGAGATGGGAGAGAGGAGAGGGGAAAGAGGAGAGGGAAAGAGAGAAGGAGAGGGTGGTATTTAATGGCATGACAAGTCATACAAGTATTGCCAAAGATGATATAGTAAATGTACAGACAGGTGTTGTTTATATAACAATATAACAGAGCTAGTATTAATAGGCCTCTACTCTGCACTTCCAATGAGGAGGCTGCAATATACTGCGCAGAGATTCCTGCTGCTTCTTTCTTTTCCTCAAAAAAATATTTTATGTTTTTCTTCATCAAGAAACCTTATTCTTTTTCTGCCAGTTTGAGAATATATTTCTCTCCCCCTCCTCTCCCCTCTCCCCTCTCCCCTCTCTCTACCCCCAGACTCCTCTACCCTCTCTCCTGTCTATCATTTCCTCTCCTCCCTCTCCTGCCTCACCCCCACTCTCCCCTCCCCTTCCTCACCCTCGGTCTCCCCCCCTGGGGGCTGGTAGAAAGACAGTCCCAGGGAGATGATGGCTGCGATCTCCAGGATGATCAGTGTCACATCCTGCAGGGCCTCCCACACCAGGGCCAGGAAACTCTTTGCTTTCTTGGGAGGGATGAAGTTCTGACCAAACACCTGCCTTCTCTTCTCAAGATCTGAGGGGTTATCAGAGAGACCTGGGGAGAGAGGGGAGGGAGAGAAGAGGGACAGGAGGTGAGAGGGGAGAAGAGACGAGTGAGGAGAAGGGACAGGAGTGAGGAGAGAGGGGAGAGGGGAGATGAGCGATGAGAAGGGACAAGAGAGGAGAGAGGTGAGAGGGGAGAGGAGACAGGGGAGATGAGCGAAGAGAGGAGAGAGGCAAGATGAGCAAGGAAAGGAGAGAGAAGAGGGGAGATGAGCAAGGAGAAGGGCCAGAGAGAGGAGAGAGGGGAGAGGGAAGATGAGCGAGAAGGGACAGGAGAGAGGAGGGAAGGGAGAAAAGTAGTTAACGGTACTGAATCCCTCATCAGTAAGAGTTGATGCTGGGGTTTTTAGTTCCTGTAAGTCTATAAAAAAGATGTTACTTTGTGGCATCTGCCACACAATGTGGTGCTAAATATGTATCACTAGCAACAAAATGAACTGCAGGAAACTTGGACAGGTACAGAAATTATAATATAGGTTAAACTCTTTACATTTCCAATTGTATAGCTCTATATTTAAAAAACTGTCTACATCTCTCACAGGAGCTTCCTGTAATGATTTTCCAATGTAAGCTGGCTGAGTAGGTTTGCAGAGCCTTAAGGTGTGTTATTTTTGAAGTAAAAATCGTGTTTCTACTTGGAGTACTGCTGCTCTTTGTTCTTCATGAGTATATTTAAATATGTTATGCGCTTTCCCTGCATAGCTCATCTGTATTGAGTGATGTATTTATTCATTACAATTGTAACTGGCACTCCCACAACTCGTTCGTTTGACCCTTTGATGCAGATTGAAGTGCGGTTCACGTGAAATGGTCGTCTCGGTTGGCTTGAAGGGGACTCGGTATGTTTGCTGCCTTGCTCAGTTTCAACCTTTTGCAATGTGAAACCAAACATACTCCAAACAGCAAACCGCTCCAAACAGCGAAGCAAAATGTGGAAGTGACCTTCAGCAAACACCAAGGAAAGTGTCACGCCACTGTTGCACATGCACAACGCGTGGCTTGTGAAAAACACACACACATACACACACACACACCAGACAAGAACACCAGCGGTTCCCCTACCCTTCTACAGGCCCGGCGGGCCAAAAAAGGCAGCCGCCAGGCCTACAAAATTGGAAAAAAATCATAATTGCATGTGTGAAGTTAGTTTTCAGGTTTGTTTTAGCTGAACAGACTATGCAAGGGTCCTGCGCCGCATCGCCTCCCCACAAGCACTACAGGCCTGACTGGGCCAGTTACATTTAACTAGTATGGGTCAGAATAATGGACAAAAATTCAAAGGGCATAATAATAGGAGCATGCTATAGACCGCCAAATTCAGACGCCGAGCAAAATAATCTGTTATACAATGACATTAGAAATGTGTGTAGCAAAGGAGAAGCCGTACTAATGGGGGATTTCAATTTCCCTCATATAAAATGGGAAAACCCGGTGGGGAGCATGACGAAATTGAAATGGTGGAAATGACACATGACTGCTTCCTAACGTAATTTGTCAAGGCACTGATTAGAGGGGAGGCATGCCTTGATTTTGTCTTTTCAAATAACGAAGACAGAATAACTAAAAACAGAGGTCAGAGAACCATTGGTGAATTCAGACCACAGCATGGTCTCATTTGATGTGATTTTTAAAACCCAAAAAGTAATGACTAAAGCTAAGGTTTACAATTTTAGAAAAGCAAACTATGAAGGTATGAAACAGAGACTAAAAGAAGTAGATTGGAGAAAAATTGAAAAAAACATCCACAGAAAAAGGATGGCTGTTTTTTTAAAAATGTAGTACTAGAGGCGCAAAACAATTACATCCCAAAAGTAGACAAATCTAAATCTAAAACAAAATGGCCAAAATGGTTTAATAGATCAATTTAAAAAAAATATTCAGCGAAAAAAAGGAACTTTTCAGAGCATTTAAAAGGGACCAAAAACAAAGTACACAGAAAGAGTACTTGGAACTACAAACGCAAGTCAAAAAGGAAGATAGAAAGGCCAAGAGAGAGATAGAAATCAATATTGCTAAGGGGGCTAAAACCAATTCCAAAATGTTTTTCCAATATTATAAACAGCAAGAAAACATTCAAAGAGGAGGTTAAATGTCTAAGAGACACAAATGGCAAAATCATAGATGAACAAAAAAAATAGTAAATATATAAAATATAGTAATATTAAATTACTTTTCACAAGTTTTTACAAAGGAGGACACGGACAACATGCCCCACATGTTGACCTGTTCCTATCCAGTTTTAAATAACTTTAGCATAACAGAGGCAGAAGTGTTAAAGGGACTAGGAGCTCTTAAAATAAACAAATCCCCTGGGCCGGATGAGATCCTCCCAATAGTACTCAAAGAAATGAAAGAAGTTATTTACAAACCGCTAACCAAGATCATGCAACAGTCTCTTGACACAGGGATTGTACCGACAGACTGGAAAATTGCAAATGTAATACCGATCCACAAAAAGGGAGACAAAACCGAACCAGGTAACTACAGACCAATAAGCCTGACTTCTATTATATGTAAACTTATGGAAACTATAATAAGATCCAAAATGGAAAATTACCTATATGGTAACAATATCCTGGGAGACAGCCAGCATGGTTTTAGGAAAGGGAGATCGTGTCTAACTAACCTGATTGATTTTTTTGAGGATGCAACATCGACAATGGATAATTAATTGCAAAGCATGCACCATGGTTTATTTAGATTTCCAGAAAGCTTTCGACAAAGTCCTGCATAAAAGATTAATTCTCAAACTGAACGCTGTAGGGATTCAAGGAAATGCATGCACACGGATTAGGGAGTGATTAACATGTAGAAAACAGAAAGTACTGATTAAAGGAGAAAGTGTAAGGTACTGCACGCAGGCAATAAAAATGTGCATTATAAATATCATATGGGAGATACTGAAATTGAAGAAGGGAACTTTGAAAAAGACCTAGGAGTTTATGATGACTCAGAAACGTCTTCATCTAGACAATGTGGGGAAGCTATAAAAAAGGCCAACAAAATGCTCGGCCAAATAATGAAAAGTGTTGAATTTAAATCAAGGGAAGTGATGTTAAAACTCTACAATGCATTACAATGTACTCTTTCTGTGTACTTTGTTTTTGGTCCCTTTTAAAATGCTCTGTAAAGTGCCTTTTTTCGCTGAATATTTTTTTTAATTGATCTATTAAACCATTTTTGCCATTTTGTTTTAGATTTAGATTTGTCTGCTTTTGGGATGTAATTGTTTTGCGCCTCTAGTACTACATTTTTAAAAAACAGCCATCCTTATATCGGAACACAAGCGTGTATTAAGGTAGCCTTGCAGCACAATAAAAAACAAACAAACATAATTTAAAATTAATAAAAGCAAGAAGTATCATCTTTATTAACACATATTATATTTATTGTTCACCCTCAAAACGTGTACATTGGTAAGCATGGACAATCGATAAAAAAATTAACCAGCAACGAATCTTCATTGCAAAACAACCGCATGAAATACTGTGTAATACGAAAAATAATTTCATACTGTTGGCCCACAACACACTCAAAAATGCTTCAAACTGTTTAAAGATTAACAATAAAATCAACACAAGTACCAGTTTTACAACAAAATCAAAGCAAAAGTGACTAATTTGTTTTTTATAACGCGTACAGTGACAAATACGAACGCTGGAAAAAAACATGAATATTCATTGCAAGACTCAATGCACGAAATACTGTTAATAAAAAATTAAAAAATAAAAACTTGTACAAATACGAGGCAACCCTGTTAATATCAGAAAACAAGTTTGTATTTTACTTACTTTCAGCAGGCTCAAAAAAGCTTCACTGTTTTTAAAATGAATAACGTCAACAACAAAAAAACGGTATGCATTACGTGTACCTTAAAATAAATTAAATTCAGATTTCTTATCATTCACCCTGAGCCTCAGGGTCTCTTCATCGCTGTTGAAAAACAAAATGGTAAGCTCGCTGTACAGCCATGTGTGTGTGTGTATTAACTGGAACATTCATGACGCGCATTATATTATTCTTCATAACCCTAAAAAATAGGCTTGTTTTCTCTACCACAGAATCACATAAATAGGATGTGTTATGAATGATGTCGTGTCGTAGGGGTAGAAAGATTTGAGTCAAGGTAAGAAGTCGAATTGAATCGGTCAATTAGTCATCAGTAAGTTTGTATATGTTTAATGTCTGGTGCTCCATTTGTGAAATATCCAAAACACTCAATTTTTTAAAAAACATTTTATGTTGTAAAATATAATTAATATATTAATGGACTATGACTGCCAATCATTTTGCTGTTCATCTGCTCGACTACTTGGTGCTGTCCCTACTGTCTTGTCTGCTTAATAATACAAAACATTAGTGATTCAGAAGACACAAGTGGATTTTAGATTAGTCTTCAGTTGTTTATTGCGTGCCTCTAACAATCCCATTGCGTGACCAAGCACATATATTTCCATTTCATTTCCTTAATGTTTAAACTTTAATATCGGGCGTTCCAAAAATATAGTGTTCCACCTCCCCACGTGTTTCTACAACCATCCTGACAACTTTTAACAGTTATAACTTTAAAGTTTGTTTCAAAACTCTTTTCAAAATGTCTGCTCTAGTGCACTGGGGTTTGAGATTTGTCCTCTAAATCACTGCAGGAAGAGCAATTTAAAAAACAAAAACATAACAAGTGGCTTTTCAGTTCCGTACCACATCATGGATCGTTATTGCTGTGTGACCTGTTTGACGATGTGGGCAATAATCCTTACACTATCAGTGCACTAGAGTGGAGATTTTGAAAAGAGCTCTGAAAGTGTAAAACGTTGTCAGGATGTTAACAATGAAAAGAAAAATGACGGGTGCATTATTTAAACAGTTGTAGCAGCACGTGGGGACGTGTAACACTATATTTTTCAGAACCCTGCTACTTACTTTTTACCATGTTTAAACTTCAACACATCAGGAATCTTTTACCACGTTTCCATAAACTACACAACTCGGGAACGAGCTTGAGTTGCACCGCCCCCCCCCCCCTTCGTTTCCATGTTTTTAAATTACTCGATTTGGCTCCCATTTCGGGGGGAGCCCAAATTCTCTGGTCCGATTTCACTCCTCAGGCTAGCCTGAATTCTAAAGTCTGAATTCTGGCTGGGAGGAAATGACATCAGTAACTGTCAATCAAAAATTGGACATTTTGGCTGGGATTAAATTTGGTGGATTTGCCACCTTGGGGGTTTTGACAATTTTTTTAACTGACATTTTCACTTAACATGTTAACAAAGAGAAATGCAATGCAGTTTTGCATTTATACTTTTAATTCCAGAAACATTGTATACTTGATGAAATCTGTCTGCCAAATACCAGATACCGAAGAGGCTGTGTGGTCCAGTGGTTAAAGAAAAGGGCTTGTAACCAGGAGGTCCCTGGTTCAAATCCCACCTCAGCCACTGACTCATTGTGTGACCCTGAGCAAGTCACTTAACCTCCTTGTGCTCTGTCTTTCGGGTGAGATGTAATTGTAAGTGACTCTGCAGCTGATGCATAGTTCACACACCCTAGTCTCTGTAAGTCGCCTTGGATAAAGGCGTCTGCTAAATAAACAAATAATAAAACAGTATCTTGTTACAGCATCTACAATGCCACTTGGAGAACAACAAGGGCCTTCTAATCAGTTACAGTATTTATTGTTCTTTTATGGCCCTTAATTTGAAGGTGCTAGTAAACTTTTACGATAAGCATTTGCTATCTCTCAGTTTTAAAACTTAGCTATGGTTCAGAACATAACACAGTGGAATGATCACAGAGTCAAGTAATTGTAGGGCAGTATTGCCACGTGTGAAAACTTTAACAATATAAAACCAAAATGAAAATGCTTTCATTTGCTTCAGAATAATTTCAAACGGTGCAGTTTTATTGTGACGGTTTTTGAATTGGTGTTTTTGCACATTCACAAAGAAAAACAACGTATCGACAATAACGATCAACCATTTTGTTACAGACTTTAACATGTCTGGCATAAACAATTTTGTCTGTAAATTACAATGCATGTATATGTACTGCGTGAAACAAATACGAAAGAATATCTAGATGGCTTTATCTTTTAAATCGTTGCCAATTTGACTATAATACTGTCTGCACCTTTTTATAAATTTTAAATAAATGTGTAGCGCTCATTTATGCTTGTAATATATATTACATCTTGAAAGCAAGGGCAGTCGTTTATTCCAAACCCAGGTCTGTGCACTGACTGATGTATAGAGCAGCTTTAAACCCATGTTTATGGCCACAGTCATAGGATGCACTTTTGCTGTCTTCTTCGTTATCCTTAAAAATGTGTTAGCCTTCTTTACGCAGTACTGTGGTTTGTATGCTGGAGATGTGTGTCACACTGTTGACCTGCAAACATTTAAAATATACTGGTGTCGGATACAAGAGTTCCCAGTGTACAAAACTTCCTATTGTTCCTTTAATGAAATGTTGGCAATATTTACTGGGAGACGTGGAAACCCGTAGCTACTATTTATGTATTTATTTATTTATAAAAAGAATGGTGAATAAGACATCTGTTAGAAAGTGCTTACACTGTTTTATTTGTCCATATTTTATTGTGCGTGTTCAACAGGACATCTGTAATTAGGAGGCTGTGTGGTCCAGTGATTAAAAAGAAGGGCTTGTAACCCCAGTTCACTTACAGACTCACTGTGTGACCCTGAGCAAGTCACTTAACCTCCTTGTGCTCCGTCTTTTGGTTGAGATGTAATTGTAAGTGACTCTGCAGCTCATGCATAGTTCACACACCCTAGTCTCTGTAAGTTGCCTTGGATAAAGGCGTCTGCTAAATAAACAAATAAAAATAATAATTACAGAAAAACTTATAAATTAATTGAGCTGAACCAGACAGCTTTGGAAGGGAAGGATGCTGGGAAATGAAGTCTTTCTGTTTCACTTTAATGCGCATAAAAACCAAATGAACTGAAATAACAGCATATAAGTGTAACATATATTGCTTTTTATATATGTGGAATATAAGTTATTTCCATATGGGCATACTTCATACTCTGACATCCTTTCTGGTCAATCGAGGGTCTCCGACCCTGTGTGAAAAGTAGGAATTATGTCATCTATAATCTTGCTATGTGTGTCTTTTTTGGAAAGGCAGATTGTCAAACCTTTCACCTGTCATTCTAAAATATCTAAAATATCTCTCACTGTTGCATACCTGCATCTCTCTGAATAATTTTTGAAATTCTCTCTTTCGGGGTTCTCTGTAGGTTGAGAGGATGGATGTAACAGCGACTTTTGATTTTTTTTAATCCTCTGTATAAGGAGTAGAAACTCAGCACATCTATTTCAATGTAAATGTATCCAGTTTCGTGAATGCAGTTTATATTTGACACACTGCTACCCCAAATAAACCTGCACAACGGGGCATTCACTCCCCTGTGTCCTGTATACCTGACCACCACACAAGCTATCCGTGACAAGCTGGTTTTTTTCCGAAAGGTTCTATCATGATGCAAATAAATGAAATATATACTGTCTATTCAAGGTGTTACATGAGCCCCTCATTGGGTAGCATGTAGTATATTACTATTTGGAAGCACCGCAAAACCTCAACAGCAGTCACAGTGTATAACATTAAAACAATAACGAAAAGAAAGCTAAATAATAACATATTGTAGATGGCATTTCAAAACAATACATAATCCGTAGCTCTGGCTGAATGTGGCAATCCGCCAGTATTTACACCTATACCAAGACAGACACAAGTAAATAGACATTCCTGTATACAAGCATGATACTATTAAACCCTGTGCTAAATATAATGTCTAATATGAGTTTAGTGAGCGCGCTAGTGAATTAGCCTGCTGTCGTCTGTCTATCTGTCTTCTCTATATCTCCTGGAATAATTCAATTTCTCGCCATTGTTTCTGCCTCTCTGTCTGTGGCAGTCAGTAATGCACTCCGGGCTGCAGACAGTAATCTAGTTAGGATGATGTCATTGTCGCTCCAGTCTATTCGTTGATGCATTTGCAACACCCTGTAGAATTAACTCATTTTGCTTCATAAAGTCGAATGAAAGCTGCTGAATAAGGTTATGTTAGCATGAATTACATACCACTTTGTAGTTTTCCATATAATTAACAAAAAACTGACACATTGAAAAATGTGGCATACTGTACTACTATTATGGCTTCCGGTAGACTTCTGGCGAGATCATTTTGTAGTTTCTTTGATTACATGATGTTAAATAAAATATCTAAATTATGTTCATATAGTGTGTTTATTTTTGTTGTTGTCTCAATTTGAAAATTCTAGGTGATGCTAAACTTTTGCCCACAGCTGTAATATGTTAGAGATGGAAGTATTTGTTTGTTTTTGTGTCTGAAGTTCTGGATGAACGGGGTATAATACAGCATCCACTCCACCAAAAAAAAAAAATAGAAAAATGTCAAGTAGACAAACAGGGAGAGAAAGGAGGACAGAAAGGGAGACGAGGGATGGTAAACTCTGCAATGCAGCAAGTCTGTTGGGAAAGAGTTTGAAATCCGCAGTTCTGTTTCTCTCTCTCTCTCTTGCTCTCTCTACTTCTCCTTCACTCCCATTTATCATTTATGAGAAAAAAAAAACAGCAATCAAGAGACAGACAGACACACACACACTGGCACAGACACACACTGACAGACACACACTGACAGACACAGACACGCACACACAGAGACAAATTGAGACAGACACTGAAACAAACTGAGACAGACACACATACTAAGACACTCACACACAGTGAGACACACACGCACATTGAGAAACACCACAGTGAGACAAACACACTGACCAGAGACACACAAACACACTAACACAAACTGAGACACACACGCACACACTGAGACAAACTGAGACAGACACGCACACCCTGAAACACTGAGACACACACACACAAACACACTGAAAAACTGAGACTGACATGCACACACTAAGACACCACACTGAAACACTGAGACACATACAGACACTGAAACACTGAGACACACACAAACTTTCATTCCACTGCCTCTGCACTGACTGATATATAAGAAGCTTAAAATAGTAACAGCTAATTAACAAAACAAAGCCGTGTTTGTGTCCAAAGTCACAGTCGATGCTCTTTGCTGTCTTCTTCGTTGTCAGCATTTTTACTAAACATTGTCAGCCTTATTAAAGTAGTAGTTGATACTGCAGAGTGAATTTCCACACCATTACTGCCACTGGCTTCAACTGACTTCTAACAAAGTAAAGAATTTCGGCCATTGCATCACAAGGACGACTGTCCAAATCATACAATTGTGCAAACATTTAAAATACGCGCCGGTTATCGAAGACTCTGATTTTAAAAGTGCAGAGCAGTTAAAAGCAGTAAGGAGAAATTAAATCTGGAATTGCTTTCATCAGAAAATACATTAATTGGGAAATTAATGCAGCTTAATTCTAACAGCTGATTAACTAAAGTGATCAGACATTTTCTGATCACAAACTGAAACTCAGAGCAGCTGATTCAAATTCTGCACCGTTCTGAGAAGGGGCGAAGCTACCAGCACAACAGAACACAGGACTGAAATCAGGACTGCATAGCACTGGCTTGCTACACAGCCTTCGCTTCAAAGCGAGAAAGGCTCTCTGGCACGGCTCCGTCCACTGAACCGTATTTGGGGCAGTCTTCCAGGTGAGGTCTGTTAAGGGAGCAGTGAGCGTGGCGAAGCTCAGGATGAACTTCCTATAATAGCCCGCTAGTCCCAAGAAAGAGCGCACCTGGGTTTTGGTCGTAGGGACCGGCCAGTCTGCCAAGGCTTTGACCTTAGCAATCAGCAGTCTGATCTGGCCGCTCCCTACTCGATACCCCAAATACTCTGACTCACTCTTCCCAATGGCACATTTCTTTGGGTTAGCAGTGAGCCCAGCCTCCCGCAAGGATTGCAGCATCGCTGCTACTTTACACAGATGACTCGGCCAGTCCTGACTGTGGATAACCACGTCATCTATGAAAGCAGTGGCGTGAGCGTACATGCGGCGCGTCTGGGCTCGACCACCCGACCATTAACCACCGCTGCTTGGTCAAAGAGCCTGCCCAGCACGTCGTCACGCCCTTGCTCGATTCGGAAGTCACGGGAACAACCTAAAAAATCAGCTCCCATGGCTTCCAGCTCGGGATCAGGTCAGTCCTGAGCGGAGGCAGCCGAGCCAGACCATAGCGGTGAATTGCTGCAGGTCCATTCTGCCTCCCTTGGCTATTGCACTGCTTTGGTTGGGCCGTGTGGAAGGGTGGTGGCACACTGACATAAAAGGTTTAATTGAAAACACCGCCCAGTTTTATTATTTTACATATTTTCTTTTAGCCCGCAGGGGGCGCGGTTGTCCGTGGCCTGAATATCGGCAACAGAAAACAGGACCACAGAAATACCAATACTGGTAAACAGTTCAATGCTGGCGCACTCACAGGTGCTCTGAAATAAGAAATAACAGAAGGCGAAAGAAAAGGGAAAATTAATAAAACTGCAAAATAAAGGTGTTGGTTCATCAGTGCCCCCACTGCCGCTAAGCCGGTCATCTCGGGTCTCCGTCCTACGCTGTTATGCCCTATACACTGGGGTGGCCAAGGTTCCCCTTCTATTTCTACATGTTCCCTCGGATACGTAACAAGTTATTTTGTATATTATTTTCTTTCACTAGGCTGGCTGTCTTCCTCAGCCGTGCTTACCTATTTTGGTCGCTTGCTCCAACCACTGGCCTTCTCAGCCAGCATCTCTGTGTGTTTTCCAAATTACGGCCCCCCCAATGCACAACCAAGCGCAGTTCTTATGGGCTGAGCAATTTACCAAGGCCCGCCTCTCAGCCACTCAGAGAGAGGGAAAGCCAACACACCCTCTTCCCCACCTCTCCGTGTCACTGCCATGACTGACAGGCGGATCCTACGAGACTGCTGCCCTCTTCCTGCAGTACCACGCATGTGCCAGATAGTCAGCACAGATTTCCCCCCGTTACACCGCCAAATTCAAGCACAGAGCAAAATAATCTGTTATACAATGACATTAGAACTGCGTGCAGCAAAGGAGAAGCCATATTACTGTGTGATTTCAACTTCTCCCATATAAAATGGGAAAACCCGGTGGGGAGCACGACAGGCGAAATTGAAATGATGGAAATGACTGCTTTCTAACGCAATTTGTCAAGGCACCGACTAGAGGGGAGGCCAAGAGAGAGATAGAAATGAGCATTGCTAAGGGGGTAAAACCAATTCCAAAAAGTTTTTCCAATATTATAACAGCAAGAGAACATTCCAAGAGGAGGTTAAATGTCTAAGAGATACAAATGGCAAAATCATAGACGAAGAAAAAAATAGCAAATATATTAAATTATTACTTTTCACAAGTTTTTACAAAGAAGGATACGGACAACATGCCCCACATGTCGACTTGTTCCTATCCAGTTTTAAATAACTTTAGCATAACAGAGGCAGAAGTGTTAAAGGGACTAGGAGCTCTTAAAATAAACAAATCCCCTGGGCCAGATGAGATCCTCCCAATAGTACTCAAAGAAATGAAAGAAGTTATTTGAAAACTGCTAACCAAGATCATGCAACAGTCTCTTGACACAGGGGTTGTGCCGACGCACTGGAGAATTGCAAATGTAATACCGATCCACAAAAAGGGAGACAAAACCGAACCAGGTAACTACAGACCAATAAGCCTGACTTCTATTATCTGTAAAGTTATGGAAACTATAAAAAGATCCAAAATGGAAAATTACCTATATGGTAACAGTATCCTGGGAGACAGTCGCATGGTTTTAGGAAAGGGAGATCGTGTCTAACTAACCTGCTTGATTTTTTTGAGGATGCAACATCGACAACGGATAATTGCAAAGCATACGACATGGTTTATTTAGATTTCCAGAAAGGTTTTGACAAAGTCCGGCATAAAAGATTAATTCTCAAACTGAACGCAGTAGGGATTCAAGGAAACGCATGCACATGGATTAGGGAGTGGTTAACATGTAGAAAACAGAAAGTACTGATTAGAGGAGAAACCTCAAAATGGAGCATGGTAACCAGTGGTACCACAGGGATCAGTATTAGGTCCTCTGCTATTCCTAATCTACATTAATGATTTAGATTCTGGTATAGTAAGCAAACTTGTTAAATTTGCAGACGACACAAAAATAGGAGGAGTGGCAAACACTGTTGCAGCAGCAAAGGTCATTCAAAATGATCTAGACAGCATTCAGAACTGGGCAGACACATGGCAAATGACATTTAATACAGAAAAGTGTAAGGTACTGCACGCAGGCAATAAAAATGTACATTATAAATATCATATGGGAAATACTGAAATTGAAGAATCTATGAAAAAGACCTAGGAGTTTATGTTGACTCAGAAATGTCTTCATCAAGACAATGTGGGGAAGGTATAAGAAAAGGCCAACAAGATGCTCGGATATATTGTGGAAAGTGTTGAATTTAAATCAAGGGAAGTAATGTTAAAACTTTACAATGCATTAGTAAGACCTCATCTAGAATATAGTGTTCAGTTCTGGTAACCTCGCTACAAAAAGGATATTGCTGCTATAGAAAGAGTGCAAAGAAGAGCAACCAGAATTATTCTGGGTTGAAAAGGCATGTTGTCTGTAGACAGGCTTAAATAATTGAATCTAGTCAGTCTTGAACAAAGAAGACTACGCGGTGATCTGATTCAAGCATTCAAAATCCTAAAAGTAGCTTATAACTCCTTACAGAGTGCAGATAGGGTCATAGTTACTATGGAACAGATATAGGAACCCATAAATGCTGTATTCAAAAATTGCCTTGACTGTGACCTTTGACCTCTCCTTCAAGTCAAATGCAAAACTAGTTTGTAACTCATTAGAAAGTGCAGATAGGGTCATGGTTATTATGAAACACATATAAGAACCCATACGTGCTCCATCAAAAAATGTATTTGACTGTGACCTTTGACCTCTCCATAAGGTCAAATGAAAAACTATCTTATAACTGCTTAGAAAGTGCAGATAGGGTCATGGTTACTATGGAACAAAAAACGCCTTTGACTGTGTCCTTTGCACCTCATTGCTATAAAATGGCATGTAAAACAAAACAGTGAAATGCGCTGCTGTTTCTCTTGCTACAAAAATTTGGAAATTATTTGAGCTCTTGAAAAAAAAATTGAAATCAGATACAACTCGCTGAGCAATTTGATGTTTCCCATTTTGGTGGGTTGCTTCACCATTGTTAAATAATGTGCATGTCTTACATATTGCTGTGTGTTCCCAGGGTGTCATTGGTGTGTCGCTGAGGTGTTATGGATGTGACTGGGGTGTCATGGGTGTGTCGCTGGGGTGTCGCTGGGGTGTTGACCAGGGAGGTCACACGAGGCGACAAGCCAGCAACAGCTGTTGTCCCCTTGTTGCCGTCGACAAAAGTCGCCCATGTGACCAGGCCTTTAGGTCAGAGATCATGGTCAGCAGCATATTTGGCAGGAAGAGTTTGTATAGCACTATAAATATGAAGTCCCTATATAAGTTACTCCACTGTGCGGCGGTGTCTCTTGTTGTATAGGAGATGTCATCGTGCAGTTTGGGAGAGAGGACTGTGAAGGGAAGCTGAGCTGCTCTGTGTGAAATGGCATCTCTTGTCAAACAGTGGCAAAGGGTTCATTTTTCTTGCACAACACCCATGATCAAATTTGTCCCAGAGAATCACAGAATACAGCTGTGTACCAAGTATGAAGGCATGATCTCAAAGCCTTAGGTCGTTATCATCCGGTCTGTATGAAAATATGCAACTTTAAAGAATTGTAGCTACCACAGCAGTTTCATACATGTTACTCTGCCAGGATCATTATATAAGCCTCAAAGTTGCAGTACTGAAAGAAACAGATGTTTTTGCAAACATGTATTTTCATTTCAAAACCTGATATGTGGTCCTGCACTTCTCCTATTGACTGACATGCAGTAACATGACCTAGAAGACACTGCTGGGGTGAAATGACCCAGGAAGAAAAACAGTAACAGACTTCCTGGAAGGCAAGGCAAGCAAACTGAGAACTTCGTGTAGGACCTGAGGTCTGTTATGGAAAATGAAAACACATGTTTGCTAAAATATGTGTTTTTTCAGAACTGCGCATTTGAGAGCTGCGTAGAGAATTATGGAATTATTTTGTTAATTTCGAATTCTTTAAATGCTTTATGGAAGAAAGTAGGAATGACGGATTGACAAACTCATACAACTCAATAATAATAATAATACAAATAATAATACTACTAATAACACAAACACTAACAACATAATAATAATAATAATAATAATAATAATAATAATAATAATAATAATAATAATAATAATAATGACCAAGACTATTACTACTACTGATACCAAGCCAGCTTACCGTCCGTGGGCGAGCTGTTGAGTCGACGGCAGAGTTCGTACACGTCCCCGTAGCTCTCCTCCACTTTCTGCAGCGCCTCCGGCCCCCGCAGCTCCATGAGCTCCCGCAGCTCCTCCAGACTGCACCCAAAACCCCCGGCATGACTAGCCTCAGCCTCGCCCCCGTTGCTTTGGGTAGAACCCCACCGCGCTGTTCGCTAAATCACCCATCCTTCCTTATATATATGAAATAACTTTTTTGTTTTTTATTCCATATTTTCTTTTTTTCTTACTTTCTTTTTATATTATTATTATTATTATTATTATTATTATTATTTATAATTATTATTATTATTATTATGGAATTTCTTTCTTCAATTTTTTGCCAAAGAAGATATTTTGTTTGCTTTTATTGGAATTTTGTTCCCTTTCTCTCCCCCTCTCTCTGTGTTTCTCCCCTCCCAGGCAGAAGACCGTGTCTCAGCTCTAGCAGTGAGTGATGCTGTCGTGTGTCAGCTCTAGCAGTGAGTGATGCTGTCGTGTGTCAGCTCTAGCAGTGAGTGATGCTGTCGTGTGTCAGCTCTAGCAGTGAGTGATGCTGTCGTGTGTCAGCTCTAGCAGTGAGTGATGCTGTGTGTCTCAGCTCTAGCAGTGAGTGATGCTGTGTGTCTCAGCTCTAGCAGTGAGTGATGCTGTCGTGTGTCAGCTCTAGCAGTGAGTGATGCTGTCGTGTGTCAGCTCTAGCAGTGAGTGATGCTGTCGTGTGTCAGCTCTAGCAGTGAGTGATGCTGTCGTGTCTCAGCTCTAGCAGTGAGTGATGCTGTGTGTCTCAGCTCTAGCAGTGAGTGATGCTGTCGTGTGTCAGCTCTAGCAGTGAGTGATGCTGTCGTGTGTCAGCTCTAGCAGTGAGTGATGCTGTCGTGTCTCAGCTCTAGCAGTGAGTGACGCTGTGTGTCTCAGCTCTAGCAGTGAGTGATGCTGTGTGTCTCAGCTCTAGCAGTGAGTGATGCTGTCGTGTCTCAGCTCTAGCAGTGAGTGATGCTGTGTGTCTCAGCTCTAGCAGTGAGTGATGCTGTCGTGTACTGTCTTGATAAGAAGGGTTCTGTTGTGTTCCTGGCTGCCGCTAGATCTCTCCCAATCCATGGGGAGTGTCGGTCTAGTCCAGGGGTGACCTTGAATGCCAGTCTTCAGTTTGTTGGGGGTGTAAGGTCAGGGCTGGGGTCAAAGGTCAGGGGTTAGAACACCTGGAATCTCTGCAGCTCTGCTGAACCCTGAAACAGGAATAAGAATCAGTCAGCTTTCATCTGGAAATTCAGAAACATCCGAGAAATCTGAGGCTGATTAAACTACAGCTGTTTTATACACCTGTACAAATTCAAAACCAGCCTGTCAGTGACATCCATCCACCATCCAGCAATATAAACCAGCCTGTCAGTGACATCCACCCCCCATCCAGCAATATAAACCAGCCAGTCAGTGACATCCATCCACCATCAGGCAATATAAACCAGCCTGTCAGTGACATCCCATCGCCACGGCTGTACATTCAAAATCAGAGCTAGCAGTGTGGTGAAAATGTTGATGACAATCACGTTTATCAACAGCATGAACAGAATAGTAGAGAATAAGAATTAGCAATGAAATGTCTAATCACAATTTGATAAGCAAAAATATAAGTGTGAAGCACGGACTGATGGATGGACAGACAAACAGATCCCTCAATATATCCTCTCAAGCTGATACTCTCTATACCCACTTGTCTTTAGCAAGTTTCATCACAATCGGACAAGGGGTTCTTAAGAAAAATGAAAATCTCTAAAATAGCATACAAAAAAAGACGTTTGTTATTTTAGTGAGACAGACAGCCTCCCTCACCCCAGATTCTAAACCATTATAATTAGGGCTTCTGTTTTTCAGGTTTTATTAATTGTATTTTTCGGTGCTTATTTTGAGCTGTTTTCGAATTTTATGTAAATCGCTTTTTTTGGTGCTTTCGTTTTTGATATACATTGGGACATTGCCCAGCAGCACAGGGAAATGTATTTATTATTATTTATGTAGTAGGTTTTATTTTTTTAATGTGAAAAGGGTAAAGTCAACGTGAATAGATTAACCATTTCCACAGTTTTTCTGGTGTTTTTCTGGCTATCCACCCATTTCATTTTTTTTGAATCAGGGGTGTTTTATTGGGTTTAATCGGTTAAAACTGAAAATCAGAAGCCCCAATTATATGTAAACTTATCGAAAGTATAAGATCCAAAATGGAAAATGACCTATATGGTAACAGTATCCTGAGAGACAGTCAGCATGGTTTTAGGAAAGGGAGATCGTGTCTAACTAACCTGCTTGATTTTTTTGAGGATGCGACATCGACAATGGATAATTGCAAAGCATATGACATGGTTTATTTAGATTTCCAGAAAGCTTTTGACAAAGTCCCGCATAAAAGATTAATTCTCAAACTGAACGCAGTAGGGATTCAAGGAAATGCATGCACATGGATTAGGGAGTGGTTAACATGTAGAAAACAGAAAGTACTGATCAGAGGAGAAACCTCAAAATCGAGCGAGGTAACCAGTGGTGTACCACAGGGATCAGTATTAGGTCCTTTGCTATTCCTAATCTACATTAATGATTTAGATTCTGGTATAGTAAGCAAACTTGTTAAATTTGCAGACGACACAAAAATAGGAGGAGTGGCAAACACTGTTGCAGCAGCAAAGGTCATTCAAAATGATCTAGGCAGCATTCAGAACTGGGCAGACACATTTGTCACACAGAATCATATAAAACATTACATTTCACAATCATAATTAACAATCATGTTAAAACATTACATTAATAAATAAATAAAAATAAATAAAAATAAATAATCCATATATGTACATATACACATGCATACACATTGTAGCAGGGCGATTGCCCTGCACATGTGTAAATTAGTTTTGGTGTAATTTGAAATGGGGAAATGGGTTTATTGTGTGTGCATTTTAGGGTTGATTTGTTTGATTAATTGATTTTTTACAGACTGGCGCTCGTTTGATACTTTGCTGCCTGCTGGGTTTGGTTGAGAGGAGGGGCAGTGGATGATTGGCTGTGCCTGTCCTCAATCAGCAGGTGGGCGGGTCTTGACTGAGTGTCTGTCAGGTTAAAAACCTCCACGGGAGATGGTTCGGGGCGACTTCAACGCCATGCCAGAGCGGAGAGGCGTATATTTGGGAGGAGAGGGTCCGCTCTGCAGGAACGACAGCTACGCAACCCTGAGACTGCAAGCGGTGCTTGTGAAGGCAATGCCCAGCCAAGGCCGTATGAAGCAGCACGAGTCGTTGTATGAATACCGGCTCATCAGTAGGTTAGTTTAGGGGATTGTGATCCCATGTGATGTATAGCGAAGGTTACGTAGTGTAGCCGGTTCCTGGAGCGGGACACCTCGTTTATAAGGCTAGGGTTCGCCCTCTGTGGCACCTTTTTATTTGTAGTTTTTGTACTGTGTTTTATTTTACCTTTTGTACAGATTGCTGCATGTGTCCTCTTTGTGTTACCATCGCTGGCTTATATTTGATCTACAGCTGGCCCAGCCTGCAACTCAAACACTGGAGGCTCTACTTCTGGAGTAGCATTCCCAGAAAGAAACTCACTCAGGATCCCCAAACCTGCCCCTGCTAACACTGCTCGCAGCTGCATTAAAAACAAGCTGATATACCGCACTGATCTGACCCCTAACTCAGAGGCCAGAGAATCTGCACTCTTCCACTCTCTGTTTTCTAAATCTAGTAAATGCCTAATCTTAGTAACCCCCTGTGACAGAAATACAATGAATTTTGGTTGTAAATCTCCCTCCCGACCTGTGAGGGCGCTAAGCAGTGAAAGTAGAGTTCTTTGGACGGGCTGGCCTGACAGTTCTTTCCCCGGGCCTTCCTTCGTTTGGTTTGTGGTTTTTAAACCTAGAAGGATGGTTAGAGACCCCAGAGGACTGTGAACAGTATCGTGAGTGTTTTTTGTTTGTTTGTTCTGTCTGTTAGTAATTGTCTTGTTTGTGAATCACCAGACAGCTAACACGATTCCAGAGCTGTCGCCTTGGGCCAGCACAAAGCCGGAACAGCACTTCACCACTGTCACGAAATAAACTGTATCACCCACCACGAGCACTACTGCACGCACCCAGGACTGGTGACCGTGTTAGTATACTGTGGGACGGATATTCGTGTTTATTCTTTGGGACTGCGACCCTGTTGTTATTTACTCTCTGCACTACACTTTGTTGTGTATTGCCGGGGATTATTATTTGGTCACCAGACCCGGATACAATTAAAAACTGTTTCAAACTGGATTATAACTCTCTACTGCACTACATTACCCCTGCACCTGCACGTACCACTTACCCCCCATGTTAACCAACAAAGATTAAAAAAAACTGTTAGACTCTAAAATGGGACATATCAGAGTAGTAGAGTAGGATTGTGAATTAAAGGCTCCTTTAGGAGGCAATACAGCCCTACCGACTCAAACTTCTTCCTCACTGTCATCGTGTGCCAGGTAAGCAGCATCCCACGATGAAACGCAGGTAAAACAGGACAAGGCCAGCTTGCTGGTGTTCATTAACAACTGCTGTCTGTCAAAATTCAGCTCTCCCACCCTGTGAAGGAAAGCAAAAGCAATATTCCTCCATAGCAGAGGACCAGGTGTGTACAGTAACCGCTGTAGAGTCTGCAGTCTAAAAGCAGCCATCCTACTAGTAAGATCAATCAGCCCTGTCCCCCTTCCTCTAATGGTAAATAGAGCACACTGCGTCACCCAGAGCAGCTGGATTTCCTTTAAAAAAAGATGGTGGGGGGGTCCACGCACCTTAACCTATGCCAAAGCATTGAAGCAACCAGATTATTAATTATTAAAACTCTACCTCTTTAGGAGAGCTTTAACAAAAGCCACCTCCAACTCTGCAATCTCCCCTTCACTCCCTCCCAGTCCTCTAGTGCTGTACCCTCTCCTCCCAGGAACACTCCAAGATGCCGAACCACCCTCCTGTTCCTCTGCAGCTCCCCCGGTAAGTCGGGTGGTCTGATACCCTCCCAATCACCCATCAAAAAAGTGTTGCTTTTAGCCCAATTAACACGAGCAGATGACACTCTCTCAAAGATATCCTGGCAGTAACTCAAAGCCTTAATATCCTGACAGATGTCAGGACTGCCCAGTCCCTGACCACCTTCCAGCGCCTTCTCAAGACTCGCCTCTTCAGACAGCACCTGTAGAACTCCTCTTTTTTCCCTCTGGACACTTATCACTCTTCCTTAAATGCGCTTTACTTGCTCTTATCTGCCCCCTATTTTACTGCATTTAATCCTGTACTTTAGATTATTGTAATCTGTCACAAGTGTTATTTTCTCTGTAGTATTCTGTATTTAATTATATCCTGATGTAACTATCACTGACACTGTTATCTGCTCCGTTATTGAATTGCATTTTGTCATATACTTGTACTTGCTAGAACAAGATAAGGGCGTCTGCTAAGAAACAAATAATAATAATAATTTGTCACAATAGCTGCTATGTCATCTGCATAGGCCACTACTTTAAACGACTGATTTGGGATGTTTCGAATAGAATGGCCATGTAAGAGCTGCCTGAGTTTCTCAATAAGGGGCTCCATGGAGAGGGAATGTAACATCCCAGACAGAAAGCACCCTTGATGGATGCCTCTCTGCACTGGGAAAGGAAAGCTCAACACCCCAATTACTTTCAGCACACTGAACACGTCATTATAGAGCAACTGATTTTTTTTTCCACAAAATTAGGGCTAAAACCAAATTCCCTAAAAACATTAAATCAATATTTATGGTCTACCCGATCAAACGCCTTTTCTTGATCCAGGGAAATTAGACCAGCTTTAAAATCAAAAAGCTTGGAGGCTGCTATTAGATCCTGAATTAAAAGCACATTATCAAAAATAGATCTGTTGGGTACACAATATGATTGATTGGGGTGCACAATAACAGTTCTCAGGCGGTTTGCCAATGCCTTAGACAGGATTTTATAATCGGAGCAAAGGAGGCTTACAGGACGCCAGTTCTTCAAATTACATAGATCTCCTTTTTTTTGGTAACAAAGTCAACACAGCGCGCCTGCAGCTTAAAGGCAGCTCTTTTTGCTATATACATTCCTTGAAGACTTCAAAAAGGTCTCTCCCCACATAAGACCAAAGCACCCTGAAGAACTCAACTGGCAGTCCATCAATACCTGGTGCTTTACCATTGAGTCCCGTTAGAGCCTCACTGAGTTCTTGAAAAGTGAACCTTCCTCGAGCCTCTCCTTATCCTCTTCAGGAACCTGGGCCTCTTGGGACTCCTCTACAGCCTCCGCTGTGTACAAATCCGTGTAGAAAGCTACAGCATGCCTCCAGATTGCCTCAGTCTCCCTCAGCTCCTGCCCAGTCGAGTGGAGGCACTGAGCTGCCTTTTTCTCCAACCCAAGAAAGAATTGAGTTGAGGCGTCCACCTGTGAAAGATTTTGAAACCTGGCGCGCACCAGCGCCACCTGTACCCATGCATCCAACAGATCATTCAGGGTTTTTTGGGGGGGTTTCAAGCTTTCAAACAGCTTGTTATCATAGCCAGACTGCAGAGCTCTGTGTAGCTCAGGGACGTCCTCCTCCAGCTCTCTTGTGACTATAGCAGTGCTCTGAGTGGCATGTTCAGAGTACTGTTGACAAAGCAACTTCACCTGCACTTTTGCCACATCCCACCACTGCCTTAATTAAGAGAAGGCATATTTTTGCACCCTCCACCTTCCCCCCCAAAAAATTAAACATTTTAAGTGTGCATCTTGTAACAGTTTTATCTTAAAGTGCCAATATGATTTATACACTCTTGGTGAGGGAATAATAATTTTTAAATTGACCATACTATGGTCTGAAAAACCAACTGGAAGAATAGAAGAATGTGCAACTAAATTTAACTGGTGTTTAAAATGATAAAGTCTGAGGCTATGAGCTGTTCCTATCTAATTGCTCATTTTCAGTGCAGTTGGAATCCCCAGCCAACAGAACAATCTCCTCAGACTGATACTGAGCCAGCAATCCATGCAGGGTTTAAAAAAAAAAACACCCGCTCTCTTCCATCATTTGGAGCAAAAATGTTAATAAAAACTAAAGTTGTATTTCCCACCCATACCTGAACCGTTAATAATCGTCCTTTAATTACTTCTATTACTTTAAAGGAATCTGGGGTAAAAATTAGAGTCATGGCTGAGAATGGCTGTCCCCTCCCACTCACTGACCCAGTCTGTCTGATTTTTATCATCAGTGTGTGTCTCCTGGAGAAAACTGACACTCCCTCTTTTTTGAACTAAATACTCAAAAAGAGATGCCCAAAAGGTTTTGCATTGAGAGATTATAGAGAAAAGTATGAGGACACACAATTAGAAAACTTAAACAGTATCATTGCGTTTTTAGATTAGTACTTTACTCATCACTTTCTTCAATCTATCTCTCTCTTTTTTTCTATCCCTAAAGATTCAGCGTTGCGCATCACCTCCTGAGCCGAGCTCAGAAACAGCTTGAGATGGGGAAGTGATCTATCACACTAATCCCCCCCCCCTTCCTTTAATCATTTTAAAAAAGCTTGAATACTCTCAGCGCTGTATCCTCCTCTCAATTGCTGACTAGCTGACAGCTCATAAGTGAAAGAAGAGTCAGTGTCCTTGCCTTCCTCATCACTCACCGTGCTGTCTTTAATCACACTATTCTCAGCGCTGTGACTTCCTAGTCGAGGGCCGGTCCCTCTCTCTGTGCTTTCAGAAAAGTGCCCACGTTTTGCAGCGCCCTGGTGCTTCAATCCCTCTTTCCTCTTCCTATTGTGGAATTTAAATTCACACATATACTTCTCCCGTCTATCTCTTCCCCTGAAACCACCACTCTCTGATTTCTGCTCTGAGTACCTTGTTCCTCCAGCACTCCACCCCCCCTGACGTCTTTCTGTATGGCAGTTCTAACCTGTGCTCCTAACTCCGTCTGCCCATCGTCTCCCACAGTAGCTGAGATTTTCTTACTCGCCGGTTCCCCAGCCTCAGCCCTCACAATCCCCATTGCCTCACACACCACCTCTCTTTCATCCTGCGTCCCCTGAAGCTCATTGTCGTCACTATTTTCCCCTTCAGCTCCCAAATCGCTTGCCCAACTCCCTGAGCGGGCGTTTCTGCAGTACCTTCAGCGGTTTTGAACTCCCCAGAGGTCCCTTCCCCCGCATTGCTGTTTTCCCATCACCTCGCTTACAATGTGTTGCTTTATGCCCTTCATGACCACATTTAAAACATTTCATTAATTCAGAGGAAGCAAACACAACATATTCACTCCCATCTATTCAAAATTTTAATACAGTGTTAAGATCTCCATTAATATCATTTAGCAACATATAGAGCTGTCTTCTGAAAGAAACGACATGTTTCAATTCAGGAGATTTACAGCCTAGAGGGACCATTGAAATTCCTGACAATCTGTCCGTGTCTGCTCAGCTCTCTAACAATGAGCTCATTACTCAAAAACGGCGGAATATTTGAAGTCGTTATTTTTCGAGCAGGGGTTGCAAGCAGCAAAACAGAAACAAGAGCCCTGTCTAACCCTAATCCTTCCTGAACTATTCTCTGCACCAACTCTTCTTCGATCATAAACACAACGACAGCTTTATTCATTCGTGATGCTGACCTGATATTTGCACATCCTACAGCTTTACCCAGTTCAACAACACATGTTTCAACAGATACACGGGAATCTACTATCATTTTTACTCCATGTCTCCGAGTAAGATTTTCAAAATTAGAATTTGATCCCCTAGGGACCGTCCCGGGTTTGGCCATAACAGCCTTCAGTTTATAAAACCAAGCTCTTAATCCGATTTTTATAACTCTAACATAAGAATAAAAGGATGAAAAATGAAAGGAAAAATAAAAGCAGGGACAAGCCCTCACTCACTCACTCTGAGCTCCGCACTCTGCAGACACGCTGCAAGCACTCCCGACAGACACAGCAACAGACAGACAGCAACAGTAGATCGATAGATAGAGATAGATTAAACAGGGTAGGAGAGAGTCAGAGAGAGTGTTGAGTGGGGTGGATCTATTCTGGAGTCTCATTAATATTTCAGAAGCCGCATCACTGCAGCAGACTATCAGGCAGAGAAGACCCAGGATACCCCCCTCTCCACCTCCCCTTCACCCCCTGCCCCCCTGCCCCCTCTCTAGCTCCCATTCACCCCCTGCCCTCACACACCTCTCTAGCTCCCATTCACCCCCTGCCCCCTGCCCCTGCCCCTGCCCCTGCCCCTGCACACCTCTCCACCTCCCCTCCCACTCCCCACCTCCCTTCACCCCCACCAACCGCCCTCCCGACTCCCTCTCCAACTCCCCCCACACCCAATTATTTTTAGGCTCAGCTCACCGCTACCACCCCTGCGCTGACTCGGGAGCGGCGAAGATGAACACACGCTGTCCTCCGAAGCGTGTGCCGTCAGCCGACCGCTTTTTTTCACGCTGCAGACTCACAATGCAGCCACCTCAGAGCTACAGCGTCGGAGGAAAACACAGCTCTGGGCAGCTTACAGGCAAGCCCGCAGGCACCTGGCCAGACATACATGGGTTGCTGGTGTGCGGTGAGCCGAGGACACCCTGGCCGACCTAAACCCCCCCCACCTCCCGGGGCGACGCTCGGCCAATTGTGCTCTCATACACGGTCGGCTGTGGAATAACCTGGACTCGAACCGGCGACGTCCAGGCTATAGGGCACATCCTGTACTCCACGTGGAGTGCGTTTACCGGATGTGCCACTCGGGAGCCCCTCTCCACCCTCTTTTTTTACACAGAGAATTGTGAGGGTCTGGAACCAACTCCCCAGTAATGTTGTTGAAGCGGACACCCTGGGATCCTTCAAGAAGCTGCTTGATGAGATTCTGGGATCAATAAGCTACTAACAACCAAACGAGCAAGATGGGCTGAATGGCCTCCTCTCGTTTGTAACCCTTCTTATGTTCTTTACCCCCCTCCTACATCTAGTGGTGAGAGTTACAGGGTAAGGGATAGGAGTTAGGGGGAGAGGGGTGGGGTGTGTTAGGATATGGGTAGGGGATTGGATGTAGGGGATCAGGAGGAGAGTTCTGATGAGGGGGGATAGTTTGAATTGTGACCCTCTCTTCTGTTGGGGGTAGTGGGTAGGAGGTAGGGGGTGGAGGTGATGGTGTAGGGAGTAGGCTGTGGAGTCTGCATAGAGACTCTGTTGTCTATGTTGCTATGGTGCTCCCACCTCTGTTTGCCTTCATGTGTGTATTTCGGGTTTCCGTGGAAACTAGCTCATGCTTCATTTAGGCTGCACTTCAACTCTGTGGATTGTTTAGTCTGTGTTCAGCATTCAGCCTACATCACTACCCTCCATTCCAGAGGGGCTACACACAATCACATCTGTTTCAGGACTCTTAATCACAGGCCCCGTTTGCAATGTAAAGGAACCTTCAATATTAAGACCACCATCTGTATTAATGTACCAAACCTTTGGGGGAAGTATTGAATTAACTCTGCCTGTCTGCACCACCCAGCCCCCCAGACTGGAACCCAGGCATCCACAGGAAGGTGAAAGGCAGGAATGAAAGACTAGTGAATTAGCCTGCTGTCTGTCTGTGCCACCTAGCCCCCAGAGGAAGGTGAGAGGCTGTTTGCTGGTGCACTGGCTCGGGGGAGTGCTGAACTCACACAGATCCCATTTTCTTCTTGTTATGTAATTTGTCTGTGGGATTACAGACAGCTCTGCTGCATTCTTGTTGACTCTTAGTTTCCTTTGACAGAAGAAATGGTTGTTTTTTTTAATTATAAATCATGTATGAGAAGTCAACCAATTACCGCTTATGATTTGTCAATGATCCAGTCCCTTTTATGACCCTGTGTATAGATGGTATTGTTCTAAAATTAAGAAATCAACAGCACTTCTTAATAGCCATTGCTGAGCACAATGTGAGTTTATGTGCTTTATAGTAAGGCAGGACTTATTAGAACAGAAAGGATATTAAAGAGAGTTCACAGTTACTACGCCTTTCTCACAGGAAATCTGTTCCACCTACACTTCCCAGGTCGCCTCAGCAGTGTCTTCTGGTTCATGTGATTGGTTTAAAGCATGTAGGTCAATAGGAGAAGCAGCTGCTTGGTTAGGTGAAGGAATGGGGGCCTCCAAGAAAGTGCAACATCATCTAAAAGCACAGCTTGCAGGTTTCTTTAACATAGTGTAGTACCAGATCTTACACTTTGAAATACAGATACTTCTAACAATAAGAGACACCCGCACACTATGTATTAACTTACAGCAGGTCATTGACACGACTTGAGTTGTTTACTGTTTTACTGCTTCATTGAAAACCTTTTGCTGATGTTTGCAATGATTCTGAGGTGCTTTAACTATATGAGTTCAGGAGCTGCTCTTCAGTTCTACTCGACTGCCATAGAAGTACGTGAGCAAGAAAAGTGAAGAAACTGAGACAAGCAGACAAGCGTTTCAGCTAGTGCACAATGTGCCCTCGTCAGTGTTATTGAAACTAGAAGAAAATGAGTCAAGCAGCCACTTTTCCTAGGTCACCTCAGCAGTCTCTTCTGGTTCATGTTGCTGTCTGAAAGCATGTCAGGTCAAGAGGGGAAGCAGCTGATTGGTCTGAAAGCATGTCAGGTCAAGAGGGGAAGCAGCTGATTGGTCTGAAAGCATGTCAGGTCAAGAGGGGAAGCAGCTGATTGGTCTGAAAGCATGTCAGTCAAGAGGGGAAGCAGCTGATTGGTCTGAAAGCATGTCAGGTCAAGAGGGGAAGCAGCTGATTGGTCTGAAAGCATGTCAGGTCAAGAGGGGAAGCAGCTGATTGGTCTGAAAGCATGTCAGTCAAGAGGGGAAGCAGCTGATTGGTCTGAAAGCATGTCAGTCAAGAGGGGAAGCAGCTGATTGGTCTGAAAGCATGTCAGGTCAAGAGGGGAAGCAGCTGATTGGTCTGAAAGCATGTCAGGTCAAGAGGGGAAGCAGCTGATTGGTCTGAAAGCATGTCAGGTCAAGAGGGGAAGCAGCTGATTGGTCTGAAAGCATGTCAGGTCAAGAGAGGAAGCAGCCGATTGGTTAACGAAAGGAAGGAAGCTATTGAAGGGGTGGTGACCAGGGGACCTTGGAAGTGCAGCACAATCTAAAAAGATGGCTCGCACATTTCTTTAACTTACTGTAGATGCAGATATCATGCTGTAACATGTGCTTCAAAGCTGCACATTTCAGAATTGTGTCACTAATGGAAGTTCAAAACAGGCTAGATTTAGGCAATTATTTTATCTGCTACAACTACTTTGAGATATAGGGGGAGTATTTTGTGCTGAAGAATTGCAGTATTACTTCTTTCTCTTCTACACTCCCCCTTTCACAAAACATTCCTGTCATTATAGAGCGCGTAGGAAACTTAACACCCTAGGTAATTAGGGTGTTAATTAGGTCTGAGCTAAAAATACCTAACCCGAGAAAATCTCACCCGACACCCACTGAATTGTAACGCAGTGATGCGAATTATACCCTACACGATCCTTAATGGCAGCCAGACAGACAATGCCAAGGTAGACACACAGGACTATACAATGGTGCTGTGTTACAAGTTAGGGCAGCTACAATTGGGTGAGGCTGGTAGAATGGGACTACAGGATACTAAATGATCTTCAGAGGAGGTCAGACAGACAGTGGCAGTACAATGGTTCTGTATTATACTGAGGGGCAATGGCAGCACAAGTATAAGGCAGCTCCAATGGGGTGAGGCTGGTAGAATGGGACCACAGTAAGCTAACATCATGTTAGGTTCTCGGTTGGTAGCTGCTACTAAATGCTGAATTGGGGGTGTGCACAGCAGCTGTAATTTCACCCTCTCTGCAGCAGTAACACCTGTAAGTGTGTAAATGGAAAATCTTGAGACAAAATCACAGTTGCAGAGAGGTATTTCTGAAACTTCAGAATCTAGCTTTTGGGAGTCTTATAGAAACTGCAGTTTCCCCTAGTGGTTGAAAAAGGCTGTTAGTTTAGTGTGGCTGATCAGTAACGAGGCAAGCAGAAACAGCTGTAGAGATGAAGGAGAACACACACTATAGGGTATTAAACAGGGGAGAGGTGAAATATGGTGGAATAGTAATGTTGTAATGAAAAACTGAATTTTAAAGTAATGACCACTAGGGGGTGTAATAACTGGTAATGTTCAGCGATCCACAAACTGCACAATCTTACAGGAGAGCAAGCCAGTACAAACTGCACAATCTTACAGGAGAGCAAGCCAGTACAAACTGCACAATCTTACAGTAGAGCAACTGCTGAGAAAAAGACCCCTCCACGGCGCTACATTCATAAATCAGAGCTATCAGCGAGATCACAAAGTGATATCAACTGTATCACAAAATAGTATAGAATAAGAATTAGCAGTGAAATGTTTCATCACAATTTGCAAAGCAGTCCGCCTGATTTTTGCAAAATGAAAGTTTGACAGATGTAAAGACTTACAGATGGATATATGGATGGCCAGACAGACACCTCCATACACCCCCAGACTCTCAATAACTTGTGCTGAGCAAGTTTCACCACAACTGGCGAAGTGATTTTGTAGATATATGTAAACATGTGTGACATACAGGTGGATAGACAGACAGACAGACAGGCATTCTTTTAAACACTGCATAGTATTCTCTATAAGTCACACACATTTACTAGAATGCATGTCTCTCTCTATATAACGAATTGAAGTAGAAAACAGGTAAGATTTATGAAATCTTTAAGATACCTGACACAATATTAGAGTGAATCGTATCTAATATGTATCAACATCATTTCACAGGTCTTCTAGTATGAAAGAGGCCCACATTGTGTTACACCTGTGTTTGATTTTGAATGCTTTTTTTTAAAAGCTATTAGTGAATGTGACTTGCTTCTGGGAGTTTAACTTCTTTTACAAGGAAAAGCCAGACGCATTGGCAAGACACTGTCAGTCACAAGAGCGGCTCATATGAGTGCCCTTCTCTCCCACTCAGATTTTAATGATCAAGCCATCAGTCTAGCGGTACCTCATAATGCATTTTTAGTAGTGACGACCACCAATATCGATATGTTCAATATTGATCATTTTCATATTGCGATATTGTCATAACTTTTTTGATGAAACTTGACAGCTTTTGTGAAATACACGTGGTTTATCCAACTACTAAGCTAAACATCCTTTTTCTGAAGTTTTAACAATAATATCAATTTGCTATGCTGTAATGGTTTTATTTTTAAATGGAAGAACAGATGCATTTTTCAGAAATATCATAAAGAGATGTACGGACAGCTTGCTAATTTTGTTGCTAATACTGCTACAATACATTAACCCTGTACATAAAAATGATTTTCACCTCGTAGGCACAGAAACCCCACCCACCAAAGTATTACTGAAGCATTTTACTTCATTGATTGGCATTTAGGTACCAAATGCTATTTGCATTCTGCATTAAGTTTGGCCGTACTGGCCGTCCGTAGGGTGCTACTCCATAGACATTATGATGCAAAGGATCAGTAAGTTAAAGTACGTTATTGCTTTTTATATGTAAATATCTGTTAACATGTTAGGTTAATATATACTATAAAACTATAATAAGATGCAAAATGGAAAAATACCTATATGGTATACCCTGGGAGACAGTCAGCATGGTTTTAGGAAAGGGAGATTGTGTCTAACTAACCTGCTTGATTTTTAGTAGGTTGCAACATCGACAATGGATAATTGCAAAGCATAAAAAAAATTATTCTCAAACTGAACGCAGGAGGGATTCAAGGAAATGCATTCACGTGGATTAGGGAGTGGTTAACATGTAGAAAACAGAAAGTACTGATTAGAGGAGAAACCTCAAAATGGAGCGAGATAACCAGTGGTGTACCACAGGGATCAGTATTAGGTCCTCTGCTATTCCTAGTCTACATTAATGACTTTAATTCTGGTATAGTAAGCAAACTTGTTAAATTTGCAGACGACACAAAAATAGGAGGAGTGGCAAACACTGTTGCAGCAGCAAAGGTCATTCAAAATGATCTAGACAGCATTTAGAACTGGGCAGACACGTGGCAAATGACATTTAATAGAGAAAAGTGTAAAGTACTGCATGCAGGCAATAAAAATGTGAATTATAAATATCATATGGGAGACACTGAAATTGAAGAAGTAATCTATGAAATAAATCTAGGAGTTTATGTTGACTCAGAAATGTCTTCTCTAGACAATGTGGGGAAGCTATAAAAAGGCCAACAAGATGCTCGGATATATTGTGAAAAGTGTTGAATTTAAATGAAGGGAAGTAATGTTAAAACTTTACAATGCATTAGTAAGACCTCATCTAGAATATCGTGCTCAGTTCTGTTCACCTCGTTACAAAAAGGATATTGCTGCTCTAAAAAGAGTGCAAAGAAGAGTGAATAGAATTATTCCTGGTTTAAAAGTGCATATCATATGCAGACAGGCTAAAATAATTGAATCAGTCTTGAACAAAGAAGACACGTTGATCTGATTCAAGCATTCAAAATTTAAAAAGATATTGACAATGTCAAACCAGGGGACTTTTTTGACCTGAGAAAAAAAGAAAGGGGTCACAAATGGAGATTAGATAAAGGGGCATTCAGAACAGAAAATAGGCACTTTTTACACAGAGAATTGTGGGAGTCTGGAAGCAACTCCCCAGTAATGTTGAAGCTGACACCCTGGGATCCTTCAAGAAGCTGCTTGATGAGATTCTGGGATCAATAAGCTACTAACAACCAAACGAGCAAGATGGAGAATTGCTCTTCATTTTACCCAAAAACATGTTTCCGTAATGGTGAATACCAAGAATGACAGCACACTGAACTCTGCAACAGTCTTAAAAAAGCTTAACATGGTTATGGTTCCATTTATAACACAATGAAATAACATTTAGATCCTACTGGGACTCAATCTGAAACCAGACTTGTGGATTTCCATCAGGAACTCATTGAGATCAAATCCAATTAAAAATGACTGCTGCCTGCCTGCCTGCCTGCCTGCCTGTCTCTCAGCCCCAGGTAGGATTGTGGGCTGGCTGAACTCGATCTCTCCACACCGATGGTGGAAGATTCGTCCAATGCGCTGGAAAGAGGCTGGTTTGTACTGTGGAGTAGTGGTTAGGGCTCTGGACCCTTGACCGGAGGGTCGTGGTTTCAATCTTAGGTGGGGGACACTGCTGCTGTACCCTTGAGCAAGGTACTTTACCTAGATTGCTCCAGTAAAAACCCAACTGTATAAATGGGTAATTGTATGTAAAAATAATGTGATATCTTGTAACAATTGTAAGTCGCCCTGGATAAGGGCGTCTGCTAAGAAAGAAATAATAATAATATGAAGGCTGTGACTATACGATACTGTCATATTGGAGGGTACTGAATTCATGTACAAACAGCAGTTCTATCAAATGCAGCTGATTTTTGACTGGTGTTGTAATGTCTGGCTGCAGATTGGATTGTAGTTTGCAAGTGGAGCCTGAACCAGTTTGAAACTGAGAACAAGAGGAGGTTAATGACTAGCTTCAGAGTGCAGACGGAAATGCAGCAGTAGTCTAGTTTCATCTGTCATTCTTTAAAAACTTTTACTGGGCCACCTCTCTTATTCCTAAACTGGGTTACTGTGGCTCCTAACTAGGACAGCAGTGAATACCCTGCAGACCACAAACAGGAGCAATCCATCACAAATCTATTATTAACACTCTGCAGTATCCAGTCTGCTTACCCAGCCAAACCCACATCCTTACCTCTTATTGAAGTTATTTCAAACGCAGCACAGTAGACACACTGCTGCATCCTGGTATTTGTTGCTGTAGGTCACATCATTGCAGAGAGCTTGAACAACAGCACAGTATGAAGTGATTGGAAGAGAATGGATTTCAAAGCTGTGGTAAAATAATGTTGCCAGTGATAAGAGGGAAGGAAAGGCAAGTCAACACCTTCTTGCCTGTCAAAGACTTCCTGAAAGTAAATCAGCCAGATTTAGCAGATATTTTAAAATGAACTGCCTATTTGAAAACTCCATAGTGAATGGAAGAATGTGCACGACCCACTGAAAACGCACAAAAAGAAACGTCCAATAAGAATATAAGAACATAAGAAAGTTTCCAAACGAGAGGAGGCCATTCGGCCCATCTTGCTCGTTTGGTTGCTAGTAGCTTATTGATCCCAGAATCTCATCAAGCAGCTTCTTGAAGGATCCCAGGGTGTCAGCTTCAACAACATTACTGGGAAGTTGGTTCCAAACCCTCACAATTCTCTGTGTAAAAAAGTGCCTCCTATTTTCTGTTCTGAATGCCCCTTTATCTAATCTCCATTTGTGACCCCTGGTCCTTTTTTTTCAGGTCAAAAAAGTCCCCTGGGTCGACATTGTCAATACCTTTTAGGATTTTGAATGCTTGAATCAGATCGCCGCTTAGTCTTCTTTGTTCAATACTGAATAGATTCAATTCTTTTAGCCTGTCTGCATACGACATGCCTTTTAAACCCGGGATAATTCTGGTTGCTCTTCTTTGCACTCTTTCTAGAGCAGCAATATCCTTTTTGTAACGAGGTGACCAGAACTGAACACAATATTCTAGGTGAGGTCTTACTAATGCATTGTAAAGTTTTAACATTACTTCCCTTGATTTAAATTCAACACTTCTCACAATATATCCGAGCATCTTGTTGGCCTTTTTTATAGCTTCCCCACATTGTCTAGATGAAGACATTTCTGAGTCAACATAAACTCCTAAGTCTTTTTCATAGTTCCCTTCTTCAATTTCAGTATCTCCCATATGATATTTATAATGCACATTTCTATAGCCCTCACACAGACCGCACTGATGAAGGCAGTAGTTTGACTAGATGACCTTCCTAAACAGCATCACAAGACCCACTCAATAAAAAACATAGATACTGCAAAAGGGAAAAGATCTCTACATTAAAAAACTTCTGAATACAGTATATCATGCCAAACTATTAAACATCATGACAAACGTTTGGACTAGATGTCTTTCCCAATGTCACTGAATTTATTAATCATTTAGTATGAATAGAGTATGTAACAACAAGGTCAGAAATGTGGTTTGTTACAGGATCACACTCTGCTGATGGCAGCTGTCTCGGGGTTTGTCTGTTTATAGTTCAGTGCAGCTCGGCTCTGACTTCAGGACCATGGAGAGGGCAGTCAGAACACTGGGCTGTGTTCAATAGCTACAGCACTCTGCCGTGGAGCTATGCAACATAAGTTAGCTCTTATTGAACAGTGTGTTACCGAGAGAGAACTTTCAAGATGTTAAAAAACACAGCACAGGTGTTATTTTTGGATGAATTTATGGAAGATTGTGCAGAAAATCTGCTGTTTATGCCTCTATTGTAGTTGCATCGAAAGCCAAAACCATGGCTTTGGCGGCAGTGAATTCAAACACATGCAAGTCCTGTATGGATTGAAAACTACGTTGAAGAGCATTGTTCCTCTGTGATTGTTGCATATTGCATGTTTTATTTACAGGTGGCTACAGTGCAGTTTACGCTTGCAATTAAGAGGTTTCTATTGTATGTAAGTGTTGTTGTACAGCAAAATAAAATTGGAACAATTTATTTTCTCAACAATTCAACCCAGTAACATTTTTATACAGCAAATAAAATAAAAAAAATAAAAGCTTTCTGAAGAAATTATTTATTTGACTGCATCTGTTAATGACTTTAGCAGTTTCTTTGCTTTGCAACCTTCTGCATTTCCATGAGCTCCTGCATCTCCCTTTTCTGTTCCTCTGCAAAGTTTTACAATTTAAGTACCACTGTTTGTTTGTTTTTGCTCTCCAATATGATTTAAGCCTTATAGTACATATATCATTTTGTTTATAATGTGCTCTTGGTTAGACAGAAATGTAACACTGCAAAAGTACTTAACTTTGTAAAGTTATCTTATTCTAACGTCCCCTTTCTGCCACGTTTAGTTTTCGTTGTAGCTATACTGCCGTGCATTTTCAGCTGACATACACTGTGAAGCCTAATAATCTCGCGGAAATAGCAAAACTATATAAAAAAAAAAAAAACAGCGTTACATATACTTCACCTTAACCCAGCGCTTTGCGTCCATTATTTTTAAATGCAGTTAAGAAAAATATTCCTTAATGTAATGCCGACCGGACAAAAAACAACAAGCCGAGCGTTTCAGATGTTGCATGTGATGCTGCAGATTCAAAAGGAAACAGTCAAATAATCACGCTGGTAATTGAAATAAAGTATTTATATATATATATATATATATATATATATATATATATATATATATACACACACACGCACACGCACGTACGCACGCACACACACACGCACGCACGCACGCACAGACACACGCACGCACGCACACGCACCCACGCACGCACGCACGCGGCATAGAGAGGCAGACACACGGACTGCACAGAGGCATACTAGTTTTAAAAATACATAGACAAACATATAGAGACTGATCGACCGATAGATAACATACAAACAGATAGACAGATAGATAGATAGGTAGGTAGGTAGGTAGGTAGACAGATAGACAGATAGATACTTTTTGAAAAAACTTTATTTAACAACTAAATAAAATACACAAAATCAATATTTATAAAACAGATATTATCACGAAATCAATTCAGATCCACCCAAGGTGAACAAAACAATACATAAAATATTATGGACACAAATACTCCTCCAGATCACCATCCTTAACAGCACACTATCTACACGCCAGACTTCCTCAAACATTGCTATATTATGCATTGCTTTATAGAAATTAAAATCCAGTCTAACCCGTGTTAATACAAGCATTCTAAAAATGACAAAAGGATCAGTATTTAAAACATCGTTCATTTTATTTTTTCTGCTCTTTAAAATTGCTAATTTGGCCTGTCCAATAAAAAAAAATTCACCAGCTGGATTGAGTACTTTCTCTTTTTACAATACTTAAAACCAAAAAGAAAAGACACCTCAGAGAACACAAAATAGGTAGATAGATAGATAGATAGACAGATAGATAACGATCAAACTATAGAAAGGGCAAATTCCCGGTATGTGTGACCTAGTATTAGCAATCAAATAAACTATTTCAGATCCAACAGACCTCGGTATAATCCAATAACACTGCGATACTCTGCACACACACACACACACGGGCGGTCTTGCTGTAGCTGGACAGGATGCCCTTACAATGCCCCTGACTCGGTTAGCGGGATCTGCTGCAATACACCCCCCAGCGAGAAATAATGGAGAAAAAATGTCATTGGCGACATCAGAACTGTTCACAACAACCTAGCATGGAATCCCGCCTACCAGCGCCGCCGAGCAACCGCGGCAAAGGTCTACCTCTTACGTCACGAAGAAGAACCAATGGGAGATTTGAGGTATGGCACTAGCGGGTTCGACTGTCGCTACTGCTGTAGGACAGTCCCCCTACCTTGCAGTCGAGAAAACTGAGAAAGAAAAATATATCTTCCGCCGGTAGTCTGTCTATAGCAATGCAGCAATGTGTTATCAGCGAAAGCATTCGAGGAGAGAGGAATGCAGTGAGTGAGAGAGGGGATTTTATATATATATATATGGCTGTACAAACCCCAGCCCGCCCCAGATGCTCCCGAATGATAAATTCACACTTACCAGTGTGCGCCTCTGCAACCGAGTTTCAGTCTAATTGAATATTATATTTGACCGGAGCCGAGGAGCAAAGCGAGGCTCTACAAACATAATGGAGATTTTACCCGCAGCATCATCGCACAGCAGCAGCATTTCAAACACTGTCCAGGCAACCCACCCTTGCATTGAAATTATTCAATTAACAAAAAAAAACACACATGAAACCCCAACCGCGCATCTGTCAGCAAAGGGTAACGCGCTGAATTCGGTCAATATACATTAAAAAAATACCTACCTAGAGAAAACATGCCAAAGGTTACTGTTCTAAACTCTTGTTAAAAACACAGGAAATAAATATACAAATATAATGTTGTACTTACCAAGCCATGATTTGTGGATGGCGTTATTTTGACGACACAGGAATTACATTTTTTTGTCCAATAAAAATGAAAAAAACGACAGTTGTGTCCTTAAAAAAAGAAAATGGTCTCTATTTACATATTTATATACATACACACACACATATAGGTATATATCATTTGGAACATATATGTATATATAATTTCAAAAATAAATGGTTAAAGCGGGGAACTGCAGCATATGCGAAGGTCTACATGCTGCTCCCGAATAGAACGCCAGTCTCTTCTCGGTGTTCCCTCTGCAGAACGCAACATCCAAGAGAGATGCGGAGGGGGGATGCGCACCGACACCGCCTTCCAAAAACACACTGACAGCACCCCAGTCCCGCTCCGGCACCGCACCGCGTCACAGAACCCCTACCTAGACAGGTATATGTAGAAATGCCTGGGTGGTGACTCGTGGGGGGGATAGTTGACCGGTCAGGTATTTGGCTTTCGCCCCCTCTAAAGCGAGTTGGTCCGTTCCCGGTATGAATCTCAGGTGTCTGTGCTGTGGGTTCCACACACAGCTCCTGTCATTGAAATAGCTGCAATCCTGATCACTGTGCAAAAAACACACGGGCTCCTCTTTCTCACTCACACGCTATACACAGGACCGTGGCCAGCCTTGAAAAATCACAGAGGCACCTGCCCGTGCCCCATGCCCCATGCCCCATGCCCCCCACCCAAACTAAAGTTTTTAGAACGAAAGAAAAACGATACAAGGACAATATGCTATGTTGTTTATTTAAATACAAAAGTTTAGTTAACAAGTTTTTTTCTGAAGTTACTATTTTGACTACCTGAGGTTCTAAATTTGCAGTACCTGTGTTGGTTTGCACAGTGCAAACAAGTAGCTTTTCCTTTGCAACATTCTGATTCAATATTAAAGAAAATCTGAAATGCAGCAATGCCAGGATATTTGCTGTATACTTAGTTTTAAATCCTCATCTATCAAACTTGAATTTTAACAGTGATGTCATTATCGAAATACTAAGAAGACTAAAGAGTGCTTGCATACATCACGTTTTGTGTGACATTAATTATAAAATCCCATGCAGCAATAAAATAAGCTTAAGCACATCATAACCAATGAGGGTTGACCAGTCGATTTGATTGGCTGTTTTGCTGTGTTGTCTTATACTCATTGATGTGATTGGCCAGCTGCGAGGCTCCTTGCAAACCGCAGCTCCATGAACTTGACACAACCCTTAACTCAACTACCAGTGTCAATCATGCACTGTCTGAAATAAGCCTTCAAGTATCTTACTTCAAATGCAAAAGTCAAATGCTTCTATACACCAGAATGGATATTCAGGGTTTCTGGTTTTCAGGTTTTATTGCACTATATTCACACAGCGAGGTATGAAATGCATTTTATTTTGCGGCAAAGCAACATGTATAAGGACCTAAATAAATAATTATTAGTATAATTATAAGCAAGGACCGTGCCTCAGGTGTCTCATAGCTGGCTACGGCCTTGCACAGTGTTGCTGTATACCCTGCATGGTATTGTAGAGCATCTTCAATAGTTCATATTGCACATTCCAACTGCATTGTTCAGTTCAGAGGCGAATGTGCCTTTCTGTTTCTTACAGATAAGAACATAAGAAAGTTTACAAACGAGAGGAGGCCATTCGGCCCATCTTGCTCGTTTGGTTGTTAGTAGCTTATTGATCCCAGAATCTCGTCAAGCAGCTTCTTGAAGGATCCCAGGGTGTCGGCTTCAACAACATTACTGGGGAGTTGGTTCCAGACCCTCACAATTCTCTGCGTAAAAAAGTGCCTCCTATTTTCTGTTCTGAATGCCCTTTTATCTAATTTCCATTTGTGACCCCTGGTCCTTGTTTTGTTTTTCAGGTCGAAAAAAAACCCTGGGTCGACATTGTTAATACCTTTTAGAATTCTGAATGCTTGAATCAGATCACCGCATAGTCTTCTTTGTTCAAGACTGAATAGATTCAATTCTTTCAGCCTGTCTGCATACGACATGCCATAATTCTGGTCGCTCTTCTTTCCACTCTTTCTAGAGCAGTAATATCCTTTTTGTAGCGAGGTGACCAGAACTGAACACAATATTCTAGATGAGGTCTTACTAATGCATTGTAAAGTTTTAAAATTATTTCCCTTGATTTAAATTCGACACATTTCACAATCTATCCGAACATCTTGTTGGCCTTTTTTATAGCTTCCCCACATTGTCGAGATGAAAACATTTCTGAGTCAAGATAAACTCCTAGGTCTTTTTCATAGATTCCTTCTTCAAATAGCTTTCTTTATTAAATGTCATTTGCCATATGTCTGCCCAGTTCTGACGGCTGTCTAGATCATTTTGAATGACCTTTGCTGTTGCAACAGTGTTTGCCACTCCTCCTATTTTTGTGTCGTCTGCAAATTTAACAAGTTTGCTTACTATACCAGAATCTAAATCATTAATATAGATTAGGAAGAGCAGACAACCTAATACTGATCCCTGTGGTACTCCACTGGTTACCTCGCTCCATTTTGAGGTGTCTCCTCTAACCAATACTTTCTGTTTTCTACATGTTAACCACTCCCTAATCCACGTGCATGCATTTCCTTGAATACCTACTGCGTTCAGTTTGAGAATTAATCTTTTATGTAGGACTTTGTCAAAAGCTTTCTGGAAATCTAAATAAATCATGTCGTATGCTTTGCAGTTATGCATTGTCGATATTGTAAATTGGTCGCTCAATTGTGTCAGAAGTTTTCTATTGTTTTCTATAGAAATTATTCTATATTCACTACCACTCAGGCACCCTTTTAAATCCTTTTTTTTACGCTTGGCGATTCAGCATTTAGCTTGCAGATAAATCTGAAAAACATTGTTCAGCAATTAGTCTGAAAAAAATAACTTGGTGCCTCACACATGGAAGCCACCATTTTGTCTCTGTTCACTGCAGTTTCACCGACACGCACCACTTCAAACATTATTTCTCAAGTTCTACAAGTCCTAGAGTGATAGTCAATGGCTCATTTGAAAGGTGAGAACTTGGACTAATTAGCTGTCATTTATGTATTTATTTTAAAATGTCTATCCTTTTAAAAACTGCCCCTTTAGTCAGTCACGCCCACCTTACTGACTCTCCGCGTCCCCCACTTTGCTCACCACTGCTCTAGTGGCACAGATACACACACTAGCTCATATTCACACACACACACACACACACACACACACACTCACACTCACTCTAACACAGAGCTCTCCTCTCTTGATAGAGACGCTCCTGTACTTGATGTGTTTCTTCATAAATTGTACATAATGGAGAGGGGGCAGGTTAACCGTCAATAACACGTCAGAGAGAGGGGAGAGGAGAGAAGAGAGAGTGCGGGAATGACAGTCATTAATAACACATCAGAGAGAGAGGGGAATGACAACCATCAATAACACATCAGAGAGAGGGGAGAGGAGAGAGTGTGGGAATGACAATCATCAATAACACATCAGAGAGAGGGGAGAGGAGAGAGTGTGGGAATGACAATCATCAATAACACATCAGAGAGAGGGGAGAGGAGAGAGAGTGCGGGAATGACAATCATTAATAACACATCAGAGAGAGGAGAGAGAGAGAGAGAGAGAGAGAGGAGGGAATGACAACCATCAATAACACATCAGAGAGAGGGAGAGGAGAGAGTGTGGAATGACAATCATCAATAACACATCAGAGAGAGAGGAGAGAGAGAGAGTGGGAATGACAACCATCAATAACACATCAGAGAGAGGGAGAGAGAGAGAGTGGGAATGACAACCATCAATAACACATCAGAGAGAGGGAGAGGAGAGAGTGTGGGAATGACAATCATCAATAACACATCAGAGAGAGGGGAGAGGAGAGAGAGTGCGGGAATGACAATCATTAATAACACATCAGAGAGAGAGGGGAATGACAACCATCAATAACACATCAGAGAGAGAGGGGAGAGGAGAGAGAGTGTGGGAATGACAACCATCAATAACACATCAGAGAGAGGGGAGAGGAGAGAGTGCAGGAATGACAATCATTAATAACACATCAGAGAGAGAGGGGAATGACAACCATCAATAACACATCAGAGAGAGAGGGGAATGCTAACCATCAATAACACATCAGAGAGAGAGGGGAATGACAACCATCAATAACACATCAGAGAGAGGGGAGAGGAGAGAAGAGAGAGTGTGGGAATGACAGTCATTAATAACACATCAGAGAGAGAGGGGAATGACAACCATCAATAACACATCAGAGAGAGAGGGGAGAGGAGAGAGAGTGGGAATGACAACCATCAATAACACATCAGAGAGAGGGGAGAGGAGAGAGTGTGGGAATGACAATCATCAATAACACATCAGAGAGAGGGGAGAGGAGAGAGAGTGCGGGAATGACAATCATTAATAACACATCAGAGAGAGGGGAGAGGAGAGAGTGTGGGAATGACAATCATCAATAACACATCAGAGAGAGAGGGGAATGACAACCATCAATAACACATCAGAGAGAGAGGAGAGGAGAGAGAGTGGGAATGACAACCATCAATAACACATCAGAGAGAGAGGGAGAGGAGAGAGAGTGGGAATGACAACCATCAATAACACATCAGAGAGAGAGGAGAGAGAGAGAGAGAGGGAATGACAATCATCAATAACACATCAGAGAGAGGGAGAGGAGAGAGAGTGCGGGAATGACAATCATCAATAACACATCAGAGAGAGAGGAGAGAGAGAGAGGGAATGACAATCATCAATAACACATCAGAGAGAGAGGGAGAGAGAGAGAGTGGGAATGACAATCATCAATAACACATCAGAGAGAGAGGGAGAGGAGAGAGTGGGAATGACAATCATCAATAACACATCAGAGAGAGAGGGAGAGGAGAGAGTGGGAATGACAATCATCAATAACACATCAGAGAGAGAGGAGAGAGAGAGAGTGGGAATGACAATCATCAATAACACATCAGAGAGAGAGAGGAGAGAGAGAGAGAGTGGGAATGACAATCATCAATAACACATCAGAGAGAGAGGAGAGAGAGAGAGAGTGGGAATGACAATCATCAATAACACATCAGAGAGAGAGGGGAGAGGAGAGAGAGTGGGAATGACAATCATCAATAACACATCAGAGAGAGGGGGAGAGGAGAGAGAAGAGAGGAGAGAGTGAGGGAATGACAATCATCAATAACACATCAGAGAGAGAGGGGAGAGAGAGAGAGTGGGAATGACAATCATCAATAACACATCAGAGAGAGGGAGAGGAGAGAGTGGGAATGACAATCATCAATAACACATCAGAGAGAGGGGAGAGGAGAGAGAGAGAGTGAGGGAATGACAATCATCAATAACACATCAGAGAGAGAGGGGAGAGGAGAGAGAGTGCGGGAATGACAATCATCAATAACACATCAGAGAGAGGGGAGAGGAGAGAGAGTGGGAATGACAATCATCAATAACACATCAGAGAGAGGGGGAGAGGAGAGAGAAGAGAGGAGAGAGTGTGGGAATGACAATCATCAATAACACAACAGAGAGGGGAGAGGAGAGAGTGTGCGGGAATGACAACCATCAATAACACATCAGAGAGAGAGGGGAATGACAATCATCAATAACACATCAGAGAGAGAGGGGAGAGGAGAGAGGAGAGAAGAGAGAGTGAGGGAATGACAACCATCAATAACACATCAGAGAGAGGGGAGAGGAGAGAGAGTGTGGGAATGACAATCATCAATAACACATCAGAGAGAGGGAGAGGAGAGAGAGTGGGAATGACAATCATCAATAACACATCAGAGAGAGAGGGGAGAGGAGAGAGAGTGGGAATGACAATCATCAATAACACATCAGAGAGAGAGGGGAGAGGAGAGAGAGTGGGAATGACAATCATCAATAACACATCAGAGAGAGAGGGGAGAGGAGAGAGAGTGGGGGAATGACAATCATCAATAACACATCAGAGAGAGAGGAGAGGAGAGAGAGTGTGGGAATGACAATCATCAATAACACATCAGAGAGAGAGGGGAGAGGAGAGAGAGTGCGGGAATGACAATCATCAATAACACATCAGAGAGAGAGGGAGAGAGAGAGAGTAGGGAATGACAATCATCAATAACACATCAGAGAGAGAGGGAGAGAGAGAGAGAGTGGGAATGACAATCATCAATAACACATCAGAGAGAGAGGGGAGAGGAGAGAGAGTGCGGGAATGACAATCATCAATAACACATCAGAGAGAGAGGGGAGAGGAGAGAGAGTGCGGGAATGACAATCATCAATAACACATCAGAGAGAGAGGGAATGACAATCATCAATAACACATCAGAGAGAGAGGGGAGAGGAGAGAGAGTGTGGGAATGACAATCATCAATAACACATCAGAGAGAGAGGGGAGAGGAGAGAGAGTGTGGGAATGACAATCATCAATAACACATCAGAGAGAGGAGAGAGAGAGAGTGGGAATGACAATCATCAATAACACATCAGAGAGAGAGGGAGAGGAGAGAGTGGGAATGACAATCATCAATAACACATCAGAGAGAGGAGAGGAGAGGAGAGAGTGAGGAATGACAATCATCAATAACACATCAGAGAGAGAGGGAGAGAGAGAGAGTGGGAATGACAATCATCAATAACACATCAGAGAGAGGGAGAGGAGAGAGAGAGAGGTGGGAATGACAATCATCAATAACACATCAGAGAGAGAGGGAGAGGAGAGAGAGTGGGAATGACAATCATCAATAACACATCAGAGAGAGGGGAGAGGAGAGAGAGTGTGGGAATGACAATCATCAATAACACATCAGAGAGAGGGGGGAGAGGAGAGAGGAGTGTCTGGTAGAAGCGCGGTGCGCAGGTTCGAGTCCTGGCTGTGTGAAGTAGGCCGGTCTTTGCAGGGGACTCCAAAGGGAGAATTGCATTGGCTCTGGCGCTGCGGTGGGTTAGGGAGCAAAACCGGCAGGGACGGTGTCTCCTCATCACACTACAAAAAACGTGCTGGCCAGGTGCCCAGTGAGCTCAGAGCGGACACCTGCAGGGTTGGCCTTTGTCCTCCATAAATAAATAAATCCCAGAATTCCTTGACAAAAAAGTGTCTGGTTCATAAATAGCATTAATATGCTCCGAGGCGGTCCGTTCATGAAGTGCCTAGTGTGGCATCATCAATTATCACTGGACATTAAAAACAGCTGAAGCACAGGAGTCAAAAGATGGGAATTTTATTATTATTTATTTCTTAGCAGACACCCTTATCCAGGGCGACTTACAATTGTTACAAGATATCACATTAATTTTACATACAATTACCCGTTTATACAGTTGGGTTTTTATTGGAGCAATCTAGGTAAAGTACCTTGCTCAAGGGTACAGCAGCAGTGTCCCCCCACCTGGGATTGAACCCACGACCCTCCGGTCAAGAGTCCAGAGCCCTGACCGCTACTCCACACTTTACCTGCAAGTGACCAAAAATGGAAGTGTAGTAACTGAAATGCTCACATCCCAACCAGCCGATATGTATCAGTGACTGGATGACATCACTTTGGGAGCCACTGCACTTGTCAGATAGCTTGCTTATTGTCTATTCAGAGACACCAGGACATTCTTGTTAAATATACCAAGTGAAGCCAAAAATGAAATATGTCCCAGGGGTGAAGTCACAGAAACGTTTTAAAGAATTTCTTATATTTATACAAAACTATATTGTGGGCAGATCTGGGCAGTGAAATATTGCCTACAACTAAAGCCAAAAATGAAATATTTACGAAGTGTGTTCTCCTGCAGTGGAGCTGCCAAAGGGGTTGTATTTGCAGAGTGTGTCTATCGACACATTAGAACATAAGAAAATTCATGCTTCCATGTGTATCGAATCCTGTGTGGGACGTCTTGTGCAATTTCACTCATTGTAAGGTTCCTACTTCGCATCCATTTTTTTAAAAATGTGAGTGCCACCTTTATCACAATATCATCTTTATCACATAATGCTGAACACACTGAAGACCGAAGCTGTTTAAAGATGGCGCTGAATACTTAACACAATTCCATAGCATTCGATGGTAAAAACAAGAATGTGGCAACTGTGTAAATATCCCCTCTATAGTAGGAAATATTTCATTTCTGGCCATTGCTTGTACTTTTTGAATATGTCAATACTTGACTATAAATGCTCGTGAGGAAAGGCCCACTGTCTGTATGATCAGAACCCAGGCCCCCAGCGGAAGGGGAGAGGCAGAAATGCATGAGCAGCACCAACACTGCCCCTCGCAAAGGAGTGCTTACCAAGCAGCACCAACACTGCCCCTCGCAAAGGAGTGCTTACCAAGCAGCACCAACACTGCCCCTCGCAAAGGAGTGCTTACCAAGCAGCACCAACACTGCCCCTCGCAAAGGAGTGCTTACCAAGCAGCACCAACACTGCCCCTCGTAAAGGAGTGCTTACCAAGCAGCACTAACACTGCCCTTCGTAAAGGAGTGCTTACCAAGCAGCACTAACACTGCCCTCAGAAAGGAGTGCTTACCAAGCAGCACTAACACTGCCCCTCGTAAAGGAGTGCTTACCAAGCAGCACTAACACTGCCCTTCGTAAAGGAGTGCTTACCAAGCAGCACTAACACTGCCCTTCGTAAAGGAGTGCTTACCAAGCAGCACTAACACTGCCCTTCGTAAAGGAGTGCTTACCAAGCAGCACTAACACTGCCCTTCGTAAAGGAGTGCTTACCAAGCAGCACTAACACTGCCCTTCGTAAAGGAGTGCTTACCAAGCAGCATTGGCATTGGCCCTTGTTTTGATCTTTTTGGTTTGTTTCTTCCTGATATCTAACCTCTTCCTGTGGTGTAGGTCACATTTTGCTTACCTGAGAGTTTGAGCAGGAAGTGATTTCATACCAGGAAGCAGCTGCAGTCTCACCACAGACACTGAATGTGTGTTAATATGTTAATGCACTGCCGGATTACAATGCAGTTTGTGGAGCGTTATGCTTGATGAAGACCAATGAACAGTATGGTTCTTTATTGATCAGTAACACACACTTCACAATCCAGTTTCCTCAAGGACCTGTATTTTCAGTTTATACCTGAAAAATTCCTGGGTTTACAAAAGCTAATATAGTATTTGTTTTTTTACAGTCTTCACCCACTTTTACTTATGAAAATACTGTAAAGCCATAAATATTTGTGACCAAAATATTTGGCGAATCACTCATAAAACCTATTTTACTCTAGAAATGTTGGCGACCTGTTGCAATATACTAAATATGCACTGTTAGTGGAATTTGATATTATTATTATTATTTATTTCTTAGCAGACGCCCTTATCCAGGCCGACTTACAATTGTTACAAGTTATCACATTATTTTTACATACAATCACCCATTTATACAGTTGGTTTTTTACTGGAGCAATCTAGGTAAAGTACCTTGCTCAAGGGTACAGCAGCAGTGTCCCCCACGTGGGATTGAACCCATGACCCTCCGGTCAAGAGTCCAGAGCCCTAACCACTACTCCACACTGCTGCCCAAAATGTTTTTTCATAGGCAAAAAACGCATAAGAAAAGGCTCGCAAATATTTATGACAGTACCTATTATGTTATCCAATATTTTACATTATGTAGATGTTTCTGTTACCAATAATTGAGTTGTATTTAATGGAAACATAAAAATAGAAATGGTTTCAAGTCATCGCAAAGAGAAAAAAAACTCAACTTATCCCTGGGCTTTAACCAATCCGTCTCGGTAAAACTGCGGAAATCATTATTTGCAACGATTTTCACGTGCTTTAGATTCTTCAAAACTGGGTCCTCTTCAATTTTCTTTTTTGCAAAGACAAGGCACCCAGTATTAATGTTCTCTTTTCTCCTACCAAACAAATGCAGAATGACTGGGAGATTGCCGTCATCCTCCCCCCGTTTCTGCAGTGATAGCTGTCTGTCCATCATTTTACACACTAGAATGTTTATTAGTATTCCCAGTCTCGTTCCAATAGCTTCCCCATAAACCCAGTCTCTCTCTCTCTCTCAGGTGCACTTGGCGTCCATGTTGTAGATCTGAATAAGCTCAACAATGATGTCATCGATAGCTGGCTTGGTGATGTCATCACTCAACACTTGGGCAAGAGAAGAGCAGAGAGGCAGAGGAGGAGGTGAGCAGAAAAGCTAAACAGAATTAAACCAGAGCACCTCCCTCACCTCACACTCTCCCCTCCGTTCACTACTCCCTCCTGTTTTACCACTCCCTCTCCCCCTCTCCCCTGCCACCACTCCTCCCTGCCACCACTCCTCTCCCTCTCACCTGCCACCACTCCCTCTCCTGCCACCACTCCTCCCTCTCCCTGCCACCACTCCCTCCCTGCCACCACCCTCTCCCTCTCCCTGCCACCACTCCCTCTCCCTCTCCCTGCCACCACTCCTCTCCCTCTCCCCTGCCACCACTCCCTCTCCCCCTCTCCCCTGCCACCACTCCCTCTCCCTGCCACCACCTCCTCTCCCCCCCTCTCCCTGCCACCACCCTCCTCTCCTCCTCCCCCCTCTCCCCACCACCTCCCCCTCCCCTCCCCTGCCACCACCCTCTCCCCCTCTGCCACCACTCCCTCTCCCTCCTGCCACCACTCCCTCCCTCTCCCTGCCACCACTCCCCTCCCTGCCACCACTCCTCTCCCTGCCACCACTCCCTCTCCCCTGCCACCATCTCCCCTGCCACCACTCTCCCCTGCCACCACCCTCCCTCTCCCCTGCCACCACTCCCTCTCCCTCTCCCTGCCACCACTCTCCCTCTCCCTGCCACCACTCCCTCTCCCCTGCCACCACTCTCCCTCCCCTCTCACCTGCCACCACTCTCCCTCCCTCTCCCCTGCCACCACTCCTCTCCTCTCCCTGCCACCACCCTCTCCCCTCTCCCTGCCACCACTCTCTCCCTGCCCCTCACTCCTCTCCCTGCCACCACTCCTCTCTCTGCCACCACTCCCTCTCCCCTCTCCCCTGCCACCACTCCTCTCCCTCTCTCCCTGCCACCACTCCCCCTCCCCCTCTCCCTGCCACCACTCCTCTCCCCTCTCACCTGCCACCACTCCCTCTCCCCCTCTCACCTGCCACCACTCCCTCTCCCCCTCTCACCTGCCACCACTCCCTCTCCCCCTCTCCAGGCACCTCCATCCCCAGTGTCTGCAGTGCCAAGTAGAGTATTGCCACAGCGACGTGCTGGGGCGGGTGACACAGGCTGCCGTGGTAACTGTCTCTCAGCAGCGCCCAGGTCGTCACGGCGATGGGGGTGCGGTCCCAGGCATGACGGTTCATCAGAGCCTTCAGAGAGAGCAGGTAGTGAAGCAGGTACTGAAACACACAAAACAATGTAATATAGTACAGTACAATACAATACAATACAATACACTACAGAGCGAGCAGGTTCATCAGACTCAGTGTGGCTGCTGGAAGGAGACCCGGCTAAGGTTGGCTACACAGGCTGGTCTGGGCTGGGTGATGCTGGGAAGGCTATTTACCTTGTGAAGTTGAGTACCCTGTGCTATGCTGGGCAGTGCTGTGCTGGGGTAAGGTGTGCTGCGGTGGGCTGGGCTGGGGCAGGGTATATTGTGCTATGCTATTCTGTGTAGGGATGCTCTGTTCAGCTCGGTTCAGCTCGGTTCACCTTGTGCGGGTGCTGGAAGGACACCTGGAAGTTGAGCACTCGCAGCACCAGCAGCTCACACTGCACAATACTGTCCCGCAGGTCCCAGAACCGCGAGTCCAATTCCAGAGGATCAGAACCAGGATTCAGGTACCTAACAATACAACCCAGCTCAGTACAGCACTGTCAATACAATACAATACAATACAGCACACGGTAAGGTTTCAAATAAACATTTAATATTGTATTCTGTGTATAGATATTGTAAAGTATTTAGACCTTTACAGCCGGAGTCTGTGTTGTTTTCAGGTTAATGTCTGTCCCTTTAATTAGACACGGTACACTGGAAGTACTCTTTAAACACTGTGGCGTAAGTTTATTAACAAATGAGAACAGAAAACAAACAAAACACAAAACAAAACCTAGCCCTTCTTTGGGCACTAACTAAACAGAATACTGTTACCCCTATCTAACAGGGCAGGGTAACCATGTTCCCCTGTTTAAATCAACTCTACCGTTAAACCAATCCAAATCACAATCCAGCAGTTTCTTTGTGAGAATCCGTACCTTTGTTTCGTAAACAGAATAATCCTTCTTTTCAAACACACCTATCCGCTACTCAGTTTTGTCCTCTGTCTCCACTTCAAACCCCAACAACCAGAACATTCTCCTTGTGGTATTTTTATTCACCAACTTAATCAGTCGCAGCTGATTAGTATTTTCTCATTCCCTTAAATTGAATAATCAATTAACCAATATAGGAGGCCTTTACCAAGATGGCCTCCTGGTAACTTCAGCTTCACAAAGTGTCATCTCCTAATCCCCAGGGTCCTAAAGCCTCCAAATTAACGTTTGGCATATATACATCATCACAATATACATTTGGAAGAGGTCCAATGTTAGCCTGGTTTTAGGGTGTTTGAGAGTTTCCGATTAAATGGCTTGAAGGGGTTCAATGCGGAGCGGAGGAAAGGGTCTCTAGGTGCATTATGTGTCAGATAATGTGAAACAGATTAAGCCAAAACCAGACACAGTGTGGTATTCTACAGGATTAAGGCTGTGCATGTTCAGAGACAAATGAGATGCAGCAACTGTACAAAACCTTAGAGGAAAGTACGCTTACTTGAAGCACTCGGGTCGAAATGGACGGATCACACCTTCTCCAGACCTGGTCTGAAAGGGCTAATTACTATTCTGACTGCAAGTTTGGTGACCACCATTATTCGACTAGAAGAATGGGTTGCAATAATTGTGATGTTTCTGTAGCTTGAATAACCAATGAATGTAAACAAAGGTAATAACAATTTGATGAACGTTTTTCCAGATATATGGAAAATGTGTTTCTGTGTGTTGCGTGTCTGTCTGTAATGTATCTGTATGTTACACTTTTACATGTTTGTCACATTTCAAAGTGTATGTCACATATTTCCATGCATCCTGAGAGCTGTTCTTGCACATTCTGTAAATCAGTCATTTTAATATACCCTGATACTAACACCTCACCTGCTTACCCAATGACATCTAGGTCTTCAATACCACTTACCCAACTTTCATTACAATAGCCATTCTAATTCTATATTATTCTGTACTGTCATGGTCATCAACTTCTTCTTCATACTGCGTTTTGAATGCACAGCTGTGGTAATGAGGGATGAATGTCTCTGACAGGCTTGTCTATATGTATGTAACACTGATGAGGTCACCCTTACCTGTGGCACACGTTGATGATGTCTCTGACAGGCTTGTCTACATGTATGTTAACACTGATGAGGTCACCCTTACCTATGGCACACGTTGATGATGTCTCTGGTTCTCAGGTGCTGCTCCTCCACTTTCCCGGCCAGATAGATTGCAGCCATGGCCACTAGGTGGGGCTCAAACACACGCAGGCTGCAGCACTGTGGCCAGCGGTTCAGAACACATCCCCAACTTCACTCCTGAGAGAGAGGGAGAGGGAGAGGGAGAGAGAGAGAGATAGAGAGAGAGAGAAAAACAAAACATCAGTAAAAATCAGTAAAATTTCAAAGCAGAAGCACGCTCAGTCTTGCTCTACAAGAGTCCTGAACACAGAGAGAGCGCTCCATGCATTCGCCTGCTCAGCCTGGCTCTTACTACTCTTCATGATAGCCAGCTTGGCTGCCCCCAAGAAATTAGTCATTGGGCAGCGATATCTATGGCACTAGATAGCAAGTGCTCTCTCTCTCTCTCTCTCTCTCTCGAGGGGGTGTCAGGGAGACACTGCAGCTGTTCATTTCGTTGTGGAAGACAGCAAAGGAAAGAAGGTACAACCACAAGTGTGCAAGTACTGTCAAGTTATTATACATATTTTGACACACACACAAAAAAAAAAACGCTGCGGTCTCAATGGGTTAAATTCCTGCATAAATAATAAATACATAAATAATTAATCAATAACGTATATCTTATAAATATAATTTACTGCTTTTATGTTGATTCAATAAAAAAATATTGTATTAAAACTTTTGTTTTAAAAATAGGAGCAGTGGCAAACACTGTTGCAGCAGCAAAGGTCATTCAAAATGATCTAGACAGCATTCAGAACTGGGCAGACACTCAGTCTTGAACAAAGAAGACTACGCGGCGATCTGATTCAAGCATTCAAAATCCTAAAAGGTATAGACAATGTCGACCCAGGGGACTTTTTCGACCTGAAAAAAGAAACAAGGACCAGGGGTCATAAATGGAGATTAGATAAAGGGGCATTCAGAACAGAAAACAGGAGGCAAAAGAAGTAGGACAGGTAAGAGTGCTGTGATGCTGCTCTTGAATGTATTGGGATGAAAATAGACTCCCACTGCATAGCCGTTTGTCCATTCCTGGTTTTACTATGAGGGTAATAATAGGACACACCTGAGCTTGTTACCTATACACACTGTGACTAATCAAGCTTGTAGTAAAACCTGGAATGGGTGAAACTCCTATGCAACAGGAGTCTTATCATCACCCCTGTGTATTGTGACTGGGTGTGTGCAGTATGATACCCCCCTCTCACCAGTCTCCATGATGAACCGACATACTCTGAAGTGGGTTCTGGTGTCTGGATCTGGTCCTGGTCCTGGTTCAGCGTCCCGCCTGGGCTTCTTCAGAGCCAGCCCCACACAGCTCTCCATCAAAGCAGGTCCTCGCCAGGCAGGAGAAGGGAAGAGTAGGGCAGGGCAGACACTGAACTGCAACACAGCACTGGACACAAACCAAAGAAAGAGCACAACTTAACTCAGTCACAATCTTAAAAGGAGCTGACATAGTTAACTCAAATCATTGCATTAAGTGCAATACAGAAACCAGGACGAGAGAACACAGCTGGAAAGTAAGTGGAGATATTCTTAGGACAGAGGAAAGGAGACTCTTCTTCACACAGAGAGTGGTGAGGGGATGGAATGGGTTACCTAGTCATGTTGTTGAAGGAGACTCTTCTTCACACAGAGAGTGGTGAGGGGATGGAATGGGTTACCTATTCATGTTGCTGAAGGAGACTCTTCTTCACACAGAGAGTGGTGAGGAGATGGAATGGGTTACCTAGTCATGTTGCTAAAAGAGACACTTACAACTACGTCTCACCCGAAAAGACGGAGCACAAGGAGGTTAAGTGACTTGCTCAGGGTCACACAATGAGTCAGTGGCTGAGGTGGGATTTGAACAGTGGACCTCCTCGTTACAAGCCCTTGTCTTTAACCACTGGACCACACAGCCTCCTCAGTATCTGAACTAGGGTTGGGACAAATTCTCAAAATACTACTTGGAATGTATTCCGTGGCAAATATAATGACCAGGGCTGAGTTGCACCAGTTGTGAGTAAGTTACTAACATCGATTTTACACATTACTATCTTTTCACAAGTTACACCAGCTATAGTTATAACGTAACCAGTTGTTGCTTAAAATTTACACATACCTTTAGGGAGGTGTAAGCTGTTCGTAGAATCAAAATACAACATGACACGGTAACTTTTGTTGAGTGAGCTTCTCTTTGAACATGATTTTGCAAATAGTTTTCGTCATCAGCAAATCCTGCGAGACCACAAACATCTTCTTGATAATTATAGGACATCCTTTTAAATCCTATTAGATTCTAAAGTTTCTACACGATTGTGACAGAAAGACAATGATTCTTGGTGGTAAATCTCCCTCCCGACCTGTGAGGGCGCTAACAGGAACAGAGTACCCTGGACTGCTTGGCCTGACACTTCGTTCCTAGGGTTAAAAGGAAGTCGGTCATTTAGAAAAGGGGCGGAGCTTCGGTACATTAACTCATCGACCCGGAAGGGAAATGATGTGGCAGCCACATTATTTTTGGCAGCTTGGGTTTATGAATTACCTTGCTGGGACCTGATGAAATGCAGAACAAATACATTGCCCGTTCGCCAAATTCTTCACTGAAGTAGCATATTATAACTGGGTGAGGTTCCCGGTTCAAATCCCACCTCAGCCACTGACTCATTATGTGACCCTGAGCAAGTCACTTCACCTCCTTGTGCTCCGTCTTTCGGGTGAGACGTAATTGTAAGAGACTCTGCAGCTGATGCATAGTTCACACACCCTAGTCTCTGTAAGTCACCTTGGATAAAGGCGTCTGCTAAATAAACACAAAGAAATGACTGTTCAGTAGCTGAAACAGATGCTAAAAAGTTTCAAGGATTGCTGTCGCTTTGGTCCTCAAACAGCCATACTTGGAGGCAATTTTACTCAGGAAAAGCCGTTTTCACAAGTGGACCTACATGACCTGCAACGGCAATAGGTAAGTTGTGCACTAAAATAAAGTTTGTAAAAAGCCTCCACTTTAAGCACGTCATTTTCGCTGTCTGTTTAAAAAAAAAAAAAAAAAAAAAACAGTCCAAGGATCTATTATCTTGATGGTCAAATCGAATATCTCACAGGGAGCTCAAAGCAACCCACTAACACACCCGAGTGAGGCTCAGCGGGTAACAAACCACCGTGTAGTGTATGAACTGTCCTTAAGAGTGCATTAAATATAAACCGTGTTCACAGGGCATAACCATAGGACTGTATGAGAAAATTATAGGCTTTGTGATAACCGCAGACAGATGGACACATGATGACGTTGCTCACATTTCAACTGCAGCTCCACACAACAGTTGCAAAATCATATTTCCACGTACCTTTCCGAAATATTTTCAGTTCCCTTCCGTAGTTTTTAAACCACAGGTATAGTCTCTCTATATTGTGTGTGTATTTATTTATTTATTTAATGTATCCCCCTGTTTGTTGTTATGTTATTTTGTGAGTTAACGCCATCTTTCCGTCCCTACTATAGACTCCTCAGCGTTGCCAGAGTGGCATAGCCTCCCCCAAACTGTCGAGAGCCGGAATAATAAAGCGCCATCTGCTGCCCTGGAGGAGCAATTCCCCCACATCGCGGATCTTATCTACAAATAAACAAAAATCTGTCTCCTACAAAAACATCTTTAGAAGCCGATATCCACCCATCAATCGAGAGTCAGAGCGGCTGACCTCGAGTGGGCTTACTGACCCGAACTCGCGTGGGGTGAAAATAACACAGCAGCGTGGACGTGATTGTTTTTATAAGATGTAATTAAATATTGATAATTAAACAGCATAGTTAATCTTAATGTGCTGTCATTGCAAACTAATACAAGCCATTTGATGATACAAACTATGTGATACAAAGAAATGTGAGGAGCTTGACACCTGCACGCTCCTGTGTGAACGCAAGAGAAAAACATAGGTGTGCTCCTGTCCTCACAGTACTAGCATGCTATGCATTAATGAAACAAGTTCTATCGTTGCTTTGGAAAAAATAATAAAACAATACAATAAAATATAAAAGCATATTTGAATGGTGTGAGTACCTAAAACCAAACGTTCTTCCTTTTCTCTCTCCCCACCCCCGCACCCCTCGTTATATTTGTCCCCGGTATTGAACAGGTCTCTGTGGGTCTGTTTGAAGCGGTTTGATCAAAGAGAGATTAAAAAAAAAAACGCGCTCAGCAGGGAGGGAGGGAGCCGCAGACGAGGGCTGGCATTTTCAATGCCACCGGTGTGAAGAAACGTTCTTAATTTGTAATTTCACTTTATTTTGCATTTGTCTTGTTGTATGTTAATACCATGCTAGATCGACATGCGCTGAAACAGTACTGTTCAGTAGAGATCATTATTGAACGGTGGTCATTATTGCACTGCACTGATCAGCGATCATTATTGGAAAATAAAGTTATAGAGCTCATTTGAATGTAATTTTGTAAATGTATGTTCTGTATTAATTACGTTATTAGAGATTCATGTACCTGGTTACAGAGGATATTTTATGCCAAAATGAAAAATAAATAAATGACAAATCTGTGAGTGATACTGGCAATGCATGACCCCTCAGTGTGCTTGACTCTAAATCCAGAAAGTCGGAAAGTTAAAACTCTGCCACAAAAGCCCTGTCTGCAACTTTGATGAAACTAGAACGTAGTAAACTAACACAGACACTAAGAAGGAATTGTACTGTAGTATCAAACTGAACAGGACTGTTGCAGCTAATGGAGCTCCATGGTACTCCTCTATAATCAGGCTTTGGACTGTCTGTGTGCTGGACAAGCTTTTTGATGTTTTAATATATAGCTTTATTAACATTATCACTGCACTCTTTAAAGGAGTGCTGATCATCTTTTAAACCCATTCTCTGACCGCTCATTAGCTTTATTAACATGATCACTGCACTCTTTAAAGGAGTGCTGATCATCTTTTAAACCCATTCTCTGACCGCTCATTAGCTTTATTAACATGATCACTGCGCTCTTTAAAGGAGTGCTGATCATCTTTTAAACCCATTCTCTGACCGCTCATTAGCTTTATTAACATGATCACTGGTCCCCCCTTTAAAGGAGTGCTAATTATCTATAAAATCTATTCTCTAACCTCTTATTAGATGTATTAACATGATCATGTCTCCTCTTTAAAAAATATGCAGATATAATTAGGGATAAATACTGAAGTAACATAATTTGGGTGTTTAATTTGAATTAAATATCAATTTCAGGTTTATCTGTGAACAGTAAATTGCCCCATGAACTAGGGAGGTGGCTGAACACAAAATGCAGTAAACTGTATGAGAATCAATCCCATGGTGTTCACCCTATTGACAGTGCTATGGCAGGTGACTCAGTCTCATGGTGTGCTATTGACAGTGCTGTGGCAGGTGACTCAGTCTCATGGTGTGCTATTGACAGTGCTGTGGCAGGTGAATCAGTCCCATGCTGTGCTATTGACAGTGCTGTGGCAGGTGACTCAGTCTCATGGTGTGCTATTGACAGTGCTGTGGCAGGTGACTCAGTCTCATGGTGTGCTATTGACAGTGCTGTGGCAGGTGAATCAGTCCCATGGTGTGCTATTGACAGTGCTATGGCAGGTGAATCAGTCCCATGGTGTGCTATTGACAGTGCTGTGGCAGGTGACTCAGTCTCATGGTGTGCTATTGACAGTGCTGTGGCAGGTGACTCAGTCTCATGGTGTGCTATTGACAGTGCTGTGGCAGGTGAATCAGTCTCATGGTGTGCTATTGACAGTGCTGTGGCAGGTGAATCAGTCTCATGGTGTGCTATTGACAGTGCTGTGGCAGGTGAATCAGTCTCATGGTGTGCTATTGACAGTGCTGTGGCAGGTGAATCAGTCTCATGGTGTGCTATTGACAGTGCTGTGGCAGGTGAATCAGTCTCATGGTGTGCTATTGACAGTGCTGTGGCAGGTGAATCAGTCTCATGGTGTGCTATTGACAGTGCTGTGGCAGGTGAATCAGTCTCATGGTGTGCTATTGACAGTGCTGTGGCAGGTGAATCAGTCTCATGGTGTGCTATTGACAGTGCTGTGGCAGGTGAATCAGTCTCATGGTGTGCTATTGACAGTGCTGTGGCAGGTGAATCAGTCTCATGGTGTGCTATTGACAGTGCTGTGGCAGGTGAATCAGTCTCATGGTGTGCTATTGACAGTGCTGTGGCAGGTGAATCAGTCTCATGGTGTGCTATTGACAGTGCTGTGGCAGGTGAATCAGTCCCATGGTGTGCTATTGACAGTGCTGTGGCAGGTGAATCAGTCTCATGGTGTGCTATTGACAGTGCTGTGGCAGTTGACTCAGTTCCCTGGTGTGCTATTGACAGTGCTGTGGCAGGTGAATCAGTCTCATGGTGTGCTATTGACAGTGCTGTGGCAGGTGACTCAGTCCCATGGTGTGCTATTGACAGTGCTGTGGCAGTTGACTCAGTTCCCTGGTGTGCTATTGACAGTGCTGTGGCAGGTATTGTATCTTTAATTTTAATTCAGAAACTCTTCATCTTACACACCTTACACATGCCTCTCCATATCTTTTTTTTAATAATACATTTTTAATAACACATTTAACTTTAGCGTTCACTAATTTTACAACGCATATATACCAATAAAGCATTTTTTTTTTATTCTTTAGAAATGACAAAAAACAAAAACAATAAGACAAAACAAAAATAAAAACAACCTATTCTTTACACTAAAAATGTGGCTCTTCATTGGGTGTTTTCCTCCAATGGTTTATTCTAAATTGAATGAAAAACAGGGTCCAAATAGGTGGAAACATTTAGTTTTAAAGATAAATATTGATCTTATGACGAATATATTCCTACATCAGTAGAAACTACCATAACTTATTTTTGCATTGTTAATTTAATATGAACATATTTAAATATATATATATATATATATATATATATATATATATATATATATATATATATATATATATATATAGGTGTTATATGTTTTTATAACATACCCCTTTAAATGTGTCCATATGTGCTATGACAGGTGTTATAATCAAGATACACAGTTATAGTATAAGATAGCTCATAATTACTTTAGAACTTGAAGCTTTGCGAACTGCTAATAACTGTAAATATTTGTAATATAAATGTATTCTTACATTATATATAGGCTTACAGCTAAATTGGGTCCATTTAATGTTATATTTATGTGGAATTGCTTTAAAATTGGGTCTGGAAAAGAATTGGTAAAAAAAAAAAAAAAAAAAAAAAAGATGCTGTTAAAGGGTGGGTAAATAAAAACGAATCAGAACTTGAGCCCAAATTGTGGGTGAAAAAAGGGTAACTTTTTTTTTTTTAGATTTTTGGGGAAAAAAATGGGTATAAACTCAAAATAAAGAACAATGGAGAATAAAGTTGTCTGGTAGGGAGGGGGTAGAGGGGTGTGGGGGTCTATCAGTGATGGATGAACCCGGTTTATTAGATGCTTCCTGATCTAGTCTCAGTTCCCTACCCCCTGCCTCCTACTTGGTACCTATATCGAATAAAAATACTATAACCTGGGAGCTGTAGTTCTTTATACTGAAACCTGTCTTATTTATAAAAAAAAAATACATCTCCCATCAGCCTTCACTTCCAGTCTGTGAGGACGAGGCGACGCTCTCAAGAGATTCACAAACTTTCACTTCCAACCTGGATCACAAATGCCAGTCTCATTGCTTTAAAGAAATGTTATTTTTCGATGCTGGGATGAAAGTGACCTCAGGAAGTACAAGCTAGGAGACTTTGAAAACTTTCAAGTGTCATCCATCACTAATATACACCAACAAACAACGCTAACATTATGCAATAAAATCAAAACAAAAAAACAGAAAATGCTTGTTTTTTCTCCCTCCTCTCCTCTCCGCTCCCCCTCTCCCTCTCCTCTTGCTTTACTTTTTGTAGTTTCCAAACTGTATAGCCAGTCTGTCAGTGACACAACGGAAGGCAGCAGGCTGCACCTCCCAGTAGTTGACAGGATTGCTGAAGAGGCTGATGCCGTTGTAGAAAGCTCTCTTCACACCGAATCCTTGAGGGCAGAAATCATTCACTCCCACCTGACTGATATTGTTAGCGTGCAGGTAGATCACCTGGAGAGAGAGGGAGAGACCGGACTCAGTGTTGAACTAGCAGAATTAAACTACAGCTCCCAGCATGCCTCAGCACCAGTGCGGCATGATAGGAGCTGTAGTTCTTTATACATGATAGTTTTCACTGCAGTATCCTATATGCTCAATATTGCACCTGGTGCTTATTTTCTCAATCTTCTCTTTACCTGGGCGCTTATCTGGAAGAGCGTCTATTTGAGAGCAGCTGAAGAAGGACTTGTAGCCCAAAACGTCCTAATATCTTTAATTTGTTTTTATCAATTATTCAAATGTTTGTGTAACTACATTACCTTTTTCTTTTTGATATCTATCTATCTATCTATCTATCTATCTATCTATCTATCTATCTATCTATCTATCTATCTATCTATACATACAGTGGTTTGCAGAAGTATTCACCCCCCTGCAAAGTTTTCACATTTTGTTGGCATCTGAGCGTACTCCACAATGCTTTCAAATTAGACTTTACATGTAGAATCTACACAAACTACTTCACATTGATAAAGTAAAAAAATGCATATAGAATATAAATAAGTAAGATTTACAGAGAAAAACAGATTAATCTCAGTTGCATAAGTATTCAGCCCCTTTGCTACTGCAGCCCTAAATCAGCTCAGGTGCAAATGATTTGTTTGAAAGATCACAAAATTAGTGAAATGGTTTCAGCCTGTGAGCATTCAAAGTGGTGTAACTTCTAGATAATATCCCTCAGGTATATAAAGACTTTCAAGCTGCAACTCACATAGTGATCCAACAAAGCAACCATTAAGACCAAGGAGCTTTCGAAACAAGTCAGGGATAAAGTGGTAGAGAGGCACAGAGCAGGAGAAGGGTACAAGAAAATTTCAAAGGTGCTGATTATCCCTCTCAGCACAGTGAAGGCCATCATTAAGAAGTGGGAGATGCATCATAACACCCAGACACTACCCAGGTCAGGTCGCCCTCCCAAACTGAGCAGCCGGGCAAGCAGGAAACTGGTTCAGAATGTCACTCTGAAGCCAACAGTGACCTTGAGAGATCTGCAAAGTTCTGTGTCTGAGATGGGAGTCAGTGTTCACACATCAACAATAAGCCGGTCCCTCCACAAAGCTGGCCTGTATGGGCGGGTGGCAAGAAAGAAGCCATTACGAAGCCTCGTCTTAAAGCACGTATGGAGTTTGTGAAAAAGCATGTAGATAGACATGTGGAAAAAGGTTTTGTGGTCAGACGAGACCAAAATTGAACTTTTCGGTCTAAATTCCAAGCGTTACGTCTGGCGCTAGCCCAACACTGCACATCACCCAGTCAACACCATCCCAACTGTCAAGCATGGTGGTGGCAGCATCATGTTATGAGGATGCTTCTCTTCAGCAGGGACTGGGACGCTTGTCAGGATAGAGTTGAGAATGGATGGTGCAAAGTACAGGCGAATCCTTGAGGAAAACCTGTTTGAGTCAGCCAAGACTCTGAAACTGGGGAGGAAATTCACATTTCAGCAGGACAATGACCCGAAGCACAAAGCCAAAGCCACACTGGAGTGGTTGAACAATAAGATAATTAATGTTCTTGAGTGGCTGTGGAAGGGTGGTGGGCAATTCACTGACACGGAGAAGACAGAACTTTATTTGTAACGCCGCTCAGGCGCACTGATTTATTTTTGCCACCCGGTGGCACTGTGGTACTGCTCCAGAGCACAACCTAATACCAGCAATGGTAAAAAGTTTGGCAGGTCTTAGCGCACATGCAGGTGCTCAACATAATAATGAAAACAAAAGCCAAAAGAAACGATGGAAAATAAAACACAGTAATAAAACTACAAAATAAAGGTGCTGCACTCGGCAGCGTTACCCCGACCGTCGCTATCCGCACGGCCCGGGTCTCCGTCTCATGCTCACCCATTCCCTCAACCTGCTTATACTGTTCGGGGTTCTGCCAAGCTTTTCCCTGCTACTAAAAATTGCTTTTCTTTTCTGTTTAATTAATTTGTTGCTGTGCTCGTTCTTCTCCAGCCGTGCTCGGTCCGGCAGCAGAGCTTCCACCAGCTGGCTCGTTTTGTTTTAGAGGGGCAGGCTGAGGGAACAACAGTGTTCTCTTATAACAACAAGAGAACAAGAGTGTTCTCTTATAGGGTCAGTAATCCCCCAAGACACGCCTCCCAGCCAGTCAGAGAGAGGGAAAGCCAACACACCCTCTTCCCCACCTCTCCGTGTCACTGCCATGACTGACAGGCGGATCTACGATCTTCCTTCCTGCAGTACCACGCATGCGCCAGACAGTCAGCACAGATCTCTCTCTCTCTCTCTCTCTCTCTCTCTCTCTCTCTCTCTCTCTCTCTCTCTATATATATATATATATAACCAGAAAAAAAACCCTTAAACACATTTCACAATAAACATGTTTTTGTTTTCAATAGGAAGCTCATCTGTTGTACACGTTCATTACAGTATTAGTGAATCTCTTATCGCTGAGTGCATTGCAGATGCTCGTTGCTGACAGGAGTTTATATTGAAGTGCAGATTGAGCCCCACGGTGTAAGAAGCATTTGAGCTAAAATGCTTCAAACACAACAGTCTTTTTAAAGCACCACAATTAAAAGAGAGCCGTTTCCCTGCCAGTAAAGTCATTATATTATTGGTGAATCAGTCCCATCAATATTGTTGTTGATATTTCTGTTACTCCTGCATAAATCATGGAAATAAGTAATCCACTTAAATAAGTAAAGCACACAACACATGCCATGCGTGTTGTGTATTTCTCTAGTATAACACAAACAAGACTCTTATTGCATAACTAGTGATCTGCGTTTTCGGTTTTTATCTTTAAAAAAAAATCTGAGTTTATTTTACATATATTAAAATAGGGATAAAACTGGTAAAAATAAATAGTTATTAATTCAGATAGTGGAGCGCATTTGGGAACGGTTCGGGAAGGCGCAGGTCGATCTCTTCACCTCGGCAGAGACAACACATTGCCCCCTGTGGTACTCCCTCCACCGCTTAGGCGGTCCACTCGGCGTCGACGCCCTAGCGCATGAATGGCCCAAAGCGTTTCTGTACGCTTTCCCGCCTATACCGCTGCTCCCGACTTTTCTCGAAAAAGTCTGGTTAGAGAAAGCATCAGTTCTCCTAGCGACTCCCAAGTGTCCCAGGAGAGTCTGGTATTTGTCCCTGTGCCAGCTGTTGCACAGCCACCCCTGGGAGATTCCACTTCGCATGGATCTCCTCAGTCAGACGAAAGGCTCTCTTTGGCAGGTTCCGGCTATGGGTCTGGCCCATGAAAGGGACCGCTGGTTAGCCCTAGGGCTATCAGATGTGGTTGTGGGTACGTTGCAGAGTGATAGGGCATACTCCACTAGGTCCTTGCACACCTATAAGTGGAGGTATTTCCAGGTGTATTTAGCGGCTATCTCTGCTTGCCATGCCCCCATGTTTCTGGGTGCACATTTTTTGGCTACCCGTTTTCTTAAAGGCGCTCGGCGATTACGCCCTCCTAGGAGGACTGTTCTTCCTGAATGGAGCCTTAATGTTGTACTGGAGGCTCACACGAAGGCCCCGTTTGAGCCCTTACACTCCATAGAGCTGAAGTACCTGTCTATGAAGACAGTCTTCCTCTTGGCTATCACCTCCGCTAAGCGGGTCAGTGAGCTGCAGGCGCTGTCTGTGCACAGCTCCTGCATGCGTACTTGGGAGGATGGCAGCAGGGTGTCTCTGCGCACCAACCCTGCTTTCCTCCCCAAGGTGATCACAGTCTTCCACGTTAAATCAGTCTGTGGAACTGGAGTCCTTCCATCCACCTCCGTTTGCTTCAACGGAGGATGAGAGATTAAATTTCCTCTGCCCAGTGCGGGCATTGAGAGGCTACGTGCATAGGACAAGAGCTCTGTGTCAATCTGACCAGCTCTTCATCTGTCACGGGACATGGACCCTAGGATAGCCCCTCTGTAAGCAGCGTCTGTCACATTGGATTGCGGCCACAGTCTCTACTGCATATAATAGTGCTGGCTTGCTCCCACCTGGCAGGGCAGCCTCACACTCGACTAGAGGGTTGGCTACATCTTGGGCCCTCTTCAGAGAAGCCTCGATGTTTGATATTTGTACTGTGGCTAGCTGGGCTACGCCGCATACCTTCTCCAGGTTCTACCGTCTTAATGTGGTAGACCCTGCCTTGCATTCTGTAGGCACAAGGGTCCTTGAGGGTGTAAGTTCACACCGCTAACCTCTTTACACATTACTAACTTTTCATGGTTGCACCAGCTATAGTTATAACGTAAGACTAGTTGTTGCTTAAAATGTATGTATACCTTTAGGGAGCTGTAAGCTGTTCGTAGAATCAAAATACAACATGACATGGTAACTTTTGCTGCGTGAGCTTCTCTTTGATGATTTTGTTCAATTTTTCGTCATAAGCAAGTCCTGCGACACCGCATACATCCTCTTGATACTTATAGGACATCCTATTAGATTCTGAAGTTTTTTATAGGATTTAATAGGATACCAATTTCTTATAGGAATCATTTTAAAGTTCGTATATGAAATATTTCAATTTCGGAAGGATTCCTATAACATGTCATATAGTCAGAAGTGACAAGAGTGACAAGGAGAGAACACTAATCCTAGCCGCAGGAATTTTTTATTTTTTTTTTTAAATCATAACACACACATATATAATTCATCTTGATTTTCATAAATAGCACAGGGAAGTGTGAAGGTTTAAGATATGTACGAACAAAAAAGTTTGCCATCTCAGCATCCCGATTAATCAATGAATCAATTAATCGCTAAAACAACACATTCGTCTGGCCCGTCGGATGTCTGCTGCAGTGCTGCTAATTGGGCAGTTTTTTAATTACATTTTGCGGGAGAAAATTGATGCATGCTAAGCAGGTTTTTTTGTTTTTTTTTAACATGAAATCTCTGCCATGATTGACACAACATGATTAACAACACATCCAACCATATTATTAAATGCCCCCTACACACACACACATGCACATCACGAGCGCCCAGTGGCCCCCCAAGATTTTGACATTGCCTTATCTGGCCCTCCAGTGAATAACATTGAATACCCCTGCCATAAGCGTTTCTTTAGTGGGAGTTTCAATCTGTATCACTGACCAAGTCCTCTGAAATATCCTGACTTCTAATTGGCTACCGAGCAGCAATGATGTCATCAACTTAGTATGAAGTTATGAAATAAGAGAGCACTTAGTTATAAACTAACTAGTGACAACTAAGGACTTAGTAGAGACTTTACGTTCTAACATAGGAATGAATTTACGCAGCCCAGAACGATATGATAGAGCTGCAGTTCTTTGTACAGGTGGCTGACAGTTTTCACTTTAGTATATAGTTTGTGTTTTGTGCTGATGCTATAGCATGCTGGTATGCTGGACTTAGAATAAAAACTACAGTGAGAGTGTGTGTATTTTATTGTGGTGTGATGTATCGGACTACACTGTATTGTGAGTGTTGTATTGGACTACACTGTATTGTGTGTGTTGTATTGTACTACACTGTATTGTGTGTGTTGTATTGGTCTACACTGTATTGTGGTGTGATGTATCGGACTACACTGTATTGTGAGTGTTGTATTGGACTACACTGTATTGTGTGTGTTGTATTGTACTGCACTGTATTGTGTGTGTTGTATTGGACTACACTGTATTGTGTGTGTTGTATTGTACTACACTGTATTGTGTGTGTTGTATTGTACTGCACTGTATTGTGTGTGTTGTATTGTACTACACTGTATTGTGTGTGTTGTATTGTACTGCACTGTATTGTGTGTGTTGTATTGGACTGCATCTCAGTACCTGCAGGTATTTCATGTCCGGCAGGCTGGCTGGTATCTTGCTCAGTCGGTTGTTGTCCAGGTGAAGCTCCCTCAGGTTCGGGACAAAGGCAAGGCTGCCATTCTCGATCATGCGAATGTGATTGTACCCCAGACCCAGCCTGAGAGACAGGGGAGAGAGGAGGGAGTGAGGGCAGGGGAGAGAGGGGAGAGTGAGGGCAGGGGAGAGAGGGGAGAGTGAGGGCAGGGGAGAGAGGAGGGAGTGAGGACATAAGAACATAAGAACATAAGAAAGTTTACAAACGAGAGGAGGCCATTCGGCCCATCTTGCTCGTTTGGTTGTTAGCAGCTTATTGATCCCAGAATCTCGTCAAGCAGCTTGAAGGATCGAAAGACTGAAAGACAGCAGGACACAGAGACATGGAGCCGTATTCACAGAGACATGAGGAGACAGTACCTGTAGAGATTCTTGTATCTGATGAGGTCCTCAAGCTCAATGGCTTGAATCTGATTGTGATCAAGGTGCAGCTCATTGATACTGGCTGGGAAATCTGAGAGGAGAGAGATTAGACGGGAGAGAGATTAAACAGGGAGGGAGAGATAGATTAGACAGGGAGAGAGAGAGAGCGAGAGATCAGACCCCAGAGGGAATATGAAATATGTTCCCACTATGGTCTCATTCAGTGTCTATCTGTCATTGAAAACCATGTAGGGTATAGCTAGCACACTGTGGTCCCATTCTACCAGCCCTCCTCCCATTGGAGCTGCCCTATACTTGTGCTACCATTGCCCCTCAGTATAATACAGAACCATTGCAGTGCCTCTGTCTGTCTGCCATTGACAATCATTTAGGATATAGTAGTTAGTGCTTCCCTATCTCCCAATCCACTCCCAGTTACCTTTGGGAATTCCAGTAAGTTTGGCTTCAGAGATTCGCAGGTAGTTAAGTTTCAGTCCATCAAAGGCCCCAGGTTCAAATCCGCTATTCTCCAAGGGGTTACCCCCCATTTCTAGAAGGGAGCAAGACAGGGGAGCAGAGTGAGGGGTGATCTGGGCAGAATGGCACAGAAAGAATGGGGAGGGGGGTGATATTGAGGTACATCCTGTACACACTGAGAGTATTACTCCACAATCTCTGGACTCTGGACTCTGGAATCTGGACTCTGGACCGGAGGGTCGTGGGTTCAATCCCAGCTGGGGGACACACTGCTGCTGTACCCTTGAGCAAGGTACTTTACCTAGATTGCTCCAGTAAAAACCCAACTGTATAAATGGGTAATTGTATGTAAAAATAATGTGATATCTTGTAACAATTGTAAGTCGCCCTGGATAAGGGCGTCTGCTAAGAAATAAATAATAATAATAATAATAATAATAATCATTTGTCCTTTAACGGGGTTGGGGGTGTAGGAGAAAGTGGAAGGGGTAGGGAGTATTGCGATGTGAGGGTGCAGGATGCAGTGTGCAGGGGGCACTGTGCAGGGTGCAGTGTGCAGTATGTAGGGGGTACTGTGCAGGGTGCAGTGTGCAGTATGCAGTGTGCAGGGTGCAGGGTGCAGTGTGCAGGGTGCAATATGCAGTGTGCAGGGGGCACTGTGCAGGGTGCAGGGTGCAGTATGTAGGGGGCACTGTGCAGGGTGCAGTGTGCAGTATGCAGTGTGCAGGGTGCAGTGTGCAGTGTGCAGGGTGCAATATGCAGTGTGCAGGGGGCAGGATGCAGTGTGCAGTGTGCAGTGTGCAGTATGCAGTATGCAGTGTGCAGTATGAGGTGTGCAGAGTGCAGTATGCAGTGTGCAGGTGCAACATGCAGTGTGCAGGGCGCAGTGTGCAGGGTGCAATATGCAGTGTGCAGGGCGCAGTATGCAGTGTGCAGGTTGCAGTGTGCAGTGTGCAGGGTGTACTGTTCAGACTCACCGATGCAGTTCATGCTGCCCAGTCCCTTGAAGGCCTCCTTGCGGACGTTCTTGATTCTGTTCTCGTGGATTCTAAGCTCCACCAGCGAGGGGGGCAGGCCCTGCGGGATCTCAGTCAGGAGATTCTTGGAGAAGTAGAGCTTCTGCAGACTCCTCAGAGGCTGGAAGGCCTTCCCACTCACTTTGGAGATGCGGTTATTGACCAGAACCAGCGCCTGCGAGACCACAGGGGAACAGAGGAGCATTACCAGCCAGAGGAGGCCATTACAACCACCAGTGACTCAGCGAGTGGGAGAGTGGTAGGGGGGGAGAGAAGGAGGAAAAGAGAGGGGAGAAATTTGTCCATTACTACTACTACTACTACTACTACTACTACTACTACTACTACTAATAATAATAATAATAATAATAATAATAATAATAATAATAATAATAATAATAATAATAATAATAATAATAGCAACTATTACTAGGAGGCTGTGTGGTCCAGTGGTTAAAGAAATGGGCTTGTAACCAGGAGGTCCCCGGGTTCAAATCCCACCTCAGCCACTGACTCACTGTGTGACCCTGAGCAAGTCACTTAATCTCCTTGTGCTCCGTCTTTCGGGTGAGACGTAGTTGTAAGTGACTCTGCAGCTGATGCATAGTTCACACACCCTAGTGTCTGTAAGTCGCTTTGGATAAAGGCGTCTGCTAAATAAACAAATAATAATAATAATTCCAACTATTCTTGCAGGTATGTAGTTTTTCCACTAGGTGGCAGTAGCTGCTCACATATGTTTTTTTCATGCACTCGCGATTGAAATTTAGGGGCACTGTCTAAATCATTGCTGGTGCCACTGCTGTATAATATAGAAACAAATATATGAAAGTTCTCACTGTGACTTTTACAGACTAAATATTATCCTAGACTGTAATCCTGTATAAAAGCCAAATATCCGTTTTGACTGGAAGGAGTAGGCTACATATTTAGTAAGTGAGTATTATATAGTTCTGCATTGCACCATGTGTAAATCTAAACACAGAACAACCTCTCTTCTGTGTGTGTGTGTGTGTGTGTGTGTGTGTGTGTGTGTGTGTGTGTGTGTGAGAGAGAGGTGCAGTTCCCCTTCCCTCCTCTGGGGGCAGTGTCTGATTCTGCACTCACGTAGAGGTTGTGGAGCCCCTTAAAGTCGCTTTCTTTCAGCTCTGTGATCTTGTTGTTCTGCAGGTCCAACAGGGCTGTGTCTGAAGGGATGTTCTTGGGAACTGAGGTCAGACCTGAGAGAGTGAGACAGAGTGAGAGAGAGTGAACTGTTTCAATGTGTTTAACTCTCCAGATGCCAGCCCTCAAACCCAAGCATTGAAAAATAAAGAGCCTGTCTGTGTGCCTCACTGCTGAGGAAGGAAATCCTGACTCAGGATATTATATTTGGAAACAAGGAATGTTTTGACTGCTTAATCTTCACTGGGCATGCACTCTCTCTTCAAAAATATTATTAGAAACTTTCTCAGTCATTAAAACATACAGTCAAGGCCATTCTTACTTTAACATTTCGAATGCCCTGGTTTTTTGTGCATGCACTGTGTGTATGCAGTGTGTGGAGTCTCTGTGTGTGCACAGTGTGTATGCAGTGTGTATGTGCTGTGTAGAGCACTATTGTGTGCACACACTGTTTGTCCATACTGTGCCCTAAACTGTGTATTGTGTGCATACATTATGCTTTGTAATCTGTGTGAACTCCATTGTGCACTGTACAATGCACTATGTGATGTTTTTTGCATTGTGTATGCACTGTGCTGTGCTCTGTGAATGGTGTTGCACACTGTGTGCTTTTAGTGCAGGTTGTAATTCACTCTCTGTGGGTATCCCTCGGGTCTCTGGTACTCTAAACGTGGCTCTCTGTAATTAAAACTCTCCAGAGCTGCAGGTCCATGTGGCACACACTCCCAGTCTCCCCGCCACGTCGCTACCACAGCTCCCAGCACTGCACACAGTCAGTGAGCTATAACCACAGCTTTCAAATCCAGCTTCAGACCTCTTATAAGCTGCAACATTGTCACTGGCACCCCTTTAAAGGAGCGCTAACCACCTTTTAAAATCAATTCTCTCACATCTTATCGGCTTTATTAACATTACCGGAAGCCTCAGTTCTGTCTTACTGAGAAGAAAGCGCCGGGTTATTCACCTCCAGAATAAACAGCAGGACTCAGTGTGTCTCTGTCAGCAGGACTTAACAATTAAATCTCAGCTGGAGCTTATTTTTGGGAAATTTTGAGGCTTTTTCAAAACGTCCTCTGCGAGTTCAATGCCCCAGAGTCTGTCCCCCTTTCACTGCCACCAATGCAGCCACACACACAGGAAACGGCTGCAATTGACAATACCAGCGAATGTGTCTCTGTGCAAATACAATCTATCTACAAAAACATCACAATTAAAATGCCTAAGTAACAATTATACCCACTGTTTGCAAAAATGAAAGAAAGAAAGAAAGAAAGAAAGAAAGAAAGAAAGAAAGAAAGAAAGAATGCTGATTTTTAAAATTTTATTTCATTAAACAAACAAACTGGAAATTAGAACTTTTTTGAACAAATTCAAAGCACCCCCAGTGGCTTGAAAGGGTTGTTTTTTCTTGCACGACACCCACGATGGAACTTGACTCCGAAAATCACAGCACACAGCTGTGTGCCGAGTATGAAGGCACAATCTCAAAGGGCTTTATCATCTGGAAACCAAAATGTCACATGACCCCAATATGGCAGCCATCTTAGGTCACAGGTCAAAGTGAAGGGTTTGATTTTATCTGCAGAATCTCCACAGCCTTGAAAATATGAAGGTGCAGCTGGAATGGTTCATGAGATACTGGTATATATTTTACAACCTTTTTGGAATTGGTGATATTTGTGTGTGTGTCTGATTCCAGTTTAAGGAGGTTTTGTTAAGTCAGTAACTTGTAAATATAAGTCTTTCCAATCACATCTTCATAAACTGCACTGCATTATGAAGACAGCAGGCTTACCATGTGACTCCATGTTCACTAGCAGTTTGGGATAGGCTTTTCAGCTTACACCCCTAATGTAACCTCGTAACCTCCGCTCTCTCTCCCCCTCTGTCCTTGCCTCCACTGCTCTCTCTCACCTCCCTCCTATCGACTCCTTTTCACAACTCTCCGTAGACTCTGCTACCTCCACCCTCTTCTCCTCCCTCACCTCCTCCCTCAACTCCCTCTGTCCCCTCACCTCCCGACCTGCTCGCCCCTCCCCTCCCCATCCCTGGATCTCTTCTGCGCTCCGCTCGGCAAGAATCACACTGCGATCTGCTGAAAAGAAATGGAAGAGAACCAAACTCCCTGCTGCCCTAGACCTTTACCGCACTCTCCTCTCCTCCTTCTCCTCTACTCTCTCCTCTGCTAAATGTACTTATTTCCAATCTGTAATCCAAGCCTCCACTAACAACCCACGTAAACTATTCTCTACCTTCTCCTCCCTCCTAAACCCTCCCCCTCCTCCTCCCTCCTCTATCTCCCCTGATGACTTTGCCTCCTTCTTCTCTTCTAAAATCTCAGATATCCGCAAACTCTTTAACACCTCTCCCTCCCCCGCACCCCCTCCTGCTCCAACCCCTACACCCACTGCATCCCCTACTAACTCACCCTCCTTCTCCACCTTCTTGCCCCTCTCAGTCTCTGACCTCTCCTCCCTGCTCCAGGGTCACAAATCCACCATGTGTGCCCTGGACCCCCTCCCCACTCACCTCTTTAAAGCTGCTGCTCCTGCTCTACTTCCCTTCATCTCCTCCCTTCTCAACACCTCTCTACTTTCTGGTCTCTTTCCCTCTGCCTTCAAAAAAGCCTCTATCACTCCCGTCCTCAAAAACCTACCCTCGACCCCACCTCCCTCCAGAGCTACCGTCCTGTCTCCCTCCTACCCTTCCTCTCCAAAACCCTTGAGCGGACTGTACACCGCCAGCTCTCTGCTTTCCTGTCCAACCACTCTCTGCTCGACCCTCTCCAATCTGGCTTCCGCTCTGCTCACTCCACTGAAACCGCCCTCCTGTCTGTCACCAACTCACTTAAGTCTGCCCGAGCTGCCTCTCTCTCCTCTGTCCTAATTCTCCTTGACCTCTCTGCTGCCTTTGACACTGTTGATCACTCTATTCTACTATCCTCTCTCGCTGACCTGGGAATCTCTGGCACTGCTCTGGCCTGGTTCTCCTCCTACCTCTCCAACCGCACTTACCAGGTAACCTGGAGTGGAGCAACCTCCACATCTCACCCTCTCTTAACAGGAGTCCCCCAAGGGTCAGTCTTGGGTCCTCTCCTGTTCTCTCTCTACACCTGCTCCCTGGGCCCCCTCATCGCATCCTATGGTTTCTCATACCATTTCTATGCTGATGATGCTCAGATTTTCCTCTCCTTCCCCACCTCTGACTCCACCATCTCCTCCCGTATCTCTACCTGTCTGTCTGCTATTTCCTCCTGGATGCACTCGCATCACCTCAAACTCAACCTCTCTAAATCTGACCTCCTTTTCTTTCCCTCCTCCTCCCCCTCCTCTGATCTCTCTATCTCTGTTCCTCTTGAATCTTCCACACTCTCTCCCTCTTCCTCCGCTAAGAACCTCGGTGTCACCCTGGACCCCTGCCTCTCTTATTCCCAGCACATCTCCACTCTGGCACGCACTTGCCGATTCTTCCTGAGCAACATCCGAAGAATCCGACCCTTCCTCACCAACTACGCCACCCAGCTCCTGGTCCAGGCCTTGGTACTCTCCCGCCTAGACTACTGCAACTCCCTCCTGGCTGGCCTCCCTGCGTCCGCCACCCGTCCGCCTCCAGCTCATCCAGAACTCCGCTGCCCGCCTGGTGTTCTCTCTGCCTCGCTTCTCCCACGCAACTCCACTACTCCGCTCACTCCACTGGCTACCGATCACAGCTCGCATCCAGTTCAAGACTCTTGTACTAGCCTACAGATGCCTTGACCAGACTGCACCCAGCTACCTCCAGACCCTCATCTCTCCCTACACCCCCACTCGACCTCTCCGCTCCGCCTGCACTAGAAGACTGGCTCTACCTCCTCTACGCCCCTGCCTCCAGAGCCCGCTCCTTCTCCACCCTCGCTCCGCAGTGGTGGAATGACCTACCTACAGATGTCAGGACCGCCCAGTCCCTGACCACATTCCGCGCCTCCTTAAGACTCACCTCTTCAGACAGCACCTGTAGAACTCCTCTGTTTCTCCCCTGGGACACTTTCACCCTTCCTTAAATGTGCTTTACTTGCTCTTATCTGCCCCTATTTTACTGCATTTAATCCTGTACTTCAGAGTACTGTAATCTGCCAAGTGTTTAATCTGTAGTATTTGGTATTTAATCATATCTTGATGTAACTATCATTGTCACTTTTATCTGCTGTATTATTGAATTGTATTTTGTCACACTTGTACTTGCTTGAACTAGTCATTGTATTTATCTTGCTCTTATTGTATTATTACTTGTACTGTAACACTTGAAATGTATTTGCTTACGATTGTAAGTCGCCCTGGATAAGGGCGTCTGCTAAGAAATAAATAATAATAATAATAATAATGCATTCTGGTAAATGTAGTCCTGCTGTGAAAGGTAAAACGTACCAGAATGCATTGTGATGTGAGTTGAAAAGCCTGAACTGCCCCAAACTGTCCTCATGTACACAGAGTATGGATATATGGTAACCCTAGAAGACAGCAGGTTTGACTGTTGAGTTCAAGGCTTCAGGACTAGAGAGCCTCTAATGCCCTGGGCATGGCTCCCTCTGAAAAGCTCTGCAGTAACTACACAAGCCTTCTGAATCTAAATCAAGATTTGAGTTTTGTTTTGAGGAGATGAGACTGTGAAAACCTGGTGAAAAGTCCTGTAGTTATTCCAGGAATGAGGAGGAGCCCCTAAGGGATGCTTCTCCTCCTGAGAGAAGTAACACAGCAGTGCTCCCTTGGTGTTCAGGGAGGATTAGATAACAAGTGTTTAAAGTTCACAGCTGCGTTTGGGGGAATTAATCTCCTTAGATCAAGCTCTGCATCTTGGTAGCAGCTGCATGGATTGGGTCACAGCTGGTAATTTATTTAACAGAAGAAAAGTGGGTCAGTGATAATGTTGCCAGTGCTAATAAGGGGTAAGGCAATGGTATTAAGACTCACCCAGGTCGGAGCACTGCACCACTCTCAGGTGGCAGTGACAGCCGAAGGGGCAGACTGGTCCTGGGCCGGGGGGCGCTGGGGTCTCTTCCTCGATGGCTGAGCCCTCCTCATCGTTCATCATCATCATCGAGAACCCCTCGCCAGCATCCAGCGAGAAGTCCAGGAAACCCCTCTGCTCAAAGGGAAGTGCAAGAGAGGAGACGAGCAGGGACAAAAGAGGAAGGAGAGGAGACATCATCGCTGAGACCTGGGGAGAGAGAGAGAGGGAGAGAAATTAAACTGGAAGCCCTGAGAGGCTTGACTTTGTAAACAGTGCTGCAGTAACTGGAGAGATTAAATCAGAGACTTGCTTCATCCTCCACTGTACAAAACACAGAGCATGATGAAGGGGGATGAAGAAAAACACAGTGAGAGAGAGAGAGAGAGAGAGAGAGACTGACTTTCAGCACTCCTTTATTTTGAACAATTTTTAAAACAAAAGGGTAAGTGTGACATACAGAAGCACTCCACTCCCTCTCTCCCCCTGCACACTCCACTCCCTCTCCCCCTGCACACTCCACTCCTCTCTCCCCCCTGCACACTCCACTCCTCTCTCTCCCCTGACACACTCCACTCCCTCTCTCCCTGCACACTCCACTCCTCTCTCCCCTGACACACTCCACTCCCTCTCCCCTGCACACTCCACTCCCTCTCCCCTGCACACTCCACTCCCTCTCCCCTGCAGACTCCACTCCTCTCCCCTGCACACTCCACTCCTCTCTCCCCTGCACACTCCACCCTCTCTCCCCTGCACACTCCACTCCTCTCTCCCTGCACACTCCACTCCTCTCTCCCCTGCACACTCCACTCCTCTCTCCCTGACACACTCCACTCCTCTCTCCCCTGCACACTCCACTCCTCTCTCCCCTGCACACTCCACTCCCTCTCCCCTGCACACTCCACTCCCTCTCCCCTGCACACTCCACTCCCTCTCTCCCCTGCACACTCCACTCCTCTCTCCCTGCACACTCCACTCCTCTCTCCCCTGCACACTCCACTCCCTCTCCCCCTGCACACTCCACTCCCTCTCCCCTGCACACTCCACTCCTCTCCCCTGCACACTCCACTCCCTCTCCCCTGCACACTCCACTCCTCTCCCCTGCACACTCCACTCCCTCTCTCCCTGCACACTCCACTCCTCTCCCCTGCACACTCCACTCCTCTCTCCTGCACACTCCACTCCCTCCCCTGCACACTCCACTCCCTCTCCCCTGCACACTCCACTCCCTCTCCCTGCACACTCCACTCCCCTCTCCTGACACACCCTCCACTCCCTTTCCCCCTGCACACTCCACTCCCTCCCCTGCACATTCCACTCCTCCCCCTGCACACTCCACTCCCTCCCTGCACACTCCACTCCCCTCCCCTGCACACTCCACTCCCTCCCCTGCACACTCCACCCCTCCCCTGCACACTCCACTCCCTCCCCTGCACACTCCACTCCCTCCCCTGCACACTCCACTCCCCCTCCCTGCACACTCCACTCCCTCTCCCCTGGCACACACACTTCAAAGCTGGCCAGCACAGCAGGAATGCTCTGATCAGCTCAGAGTAACAATTTGTGAATTTAACTAGCCTCAGCGCAGGCATCAGACTGCAAATTAGAGACTCGGAGAGAGGGAGAAGGAAGAGAGAGGCAAGCTGTATACAAGCTATACAGATGCCACGCGAACAAATTACAGATGAAAGTCAAGCAGACCAGCGTTTGGGTTCCAGTGCCTTCATCAGTGTGATTGAAACTAGAAGAAACTGAGTCAAGCAGACCAGCACTTGGGCTCTGGTGCCTTTATCGGGGTTATTGAAACTAGAAGAAAGTCAAGCAGACAAGCAATTACATGAAAAAAACAGTTTGTACAGTGTAGTAATAATAATAATAATACAAGCAAAATAAAGAAACCAAGAATGTGAAGAATCCCCATTTATCAGGGCATTTGATAAAAATCTCAAATCTTAAAGGGAAGCTTTTCAAGGCTGTGTCTCTCTGCATGCAGGGACAAGACACTGACCCGCTTATCTGCATCACATCAGAGACACACACAGGCTGATAGAGGCTTCTCGTTCCAAGAAGCTGACTTTGAAGAGGTTATCATGCATTCCACTTTACCACAAAAACTATTTTTAAAAGGAATTTCACGACAGATGCTGTCTCAGAAACGCATAACAAACCTGGTCCGAAATCACAGGGTGTCAGGATGTGGGGTCCCTAATCACTGATGCACAGGAAGAGTGAATCTACAGTGTGAGGGGGTCAGGATATGGGGTCCCTAATCACTGCTGCACAGGAAGAGTGAATCTACAGTGTGAGGGGGTCAGGATATGGGGTCCCTAATCACTGCTGCACAGGAAGATTGAATCTACAGTGTGAGGGGGTCAGGATATGGGGTCCCTAATCACTGCTGCACAGGAAGAGTGAATCTACAGTGTGAGGGGGTCAGGATATGGGGTCCCTAATCACTGCTGCACAGGAAGATTGAATCTACAGTGTGAGGGGATCAGGATATGGGGTCCCTAATCACTGCTGCACAGGGAGAGTGAATCTACAGTGTGAGGGGGTCAGGATGTGGGGACCCTAATCCCTGCTGCACAGGGAGAGTGAATGTGTGTGTGTGGGGGGGGATCAGGATGTGGGGTTCCTAATATGGTAATAGAATCACAAAACAGTTTTCCAGATTCAGAAGTTTAGGTGTAACATACAGATGGAGAGGCGTATAGACAGACACTCCCTTGTATCCTCAGAATCTGATATTCTCAGAAGCTCATGGTATGTAATGTCAATAGCAATTAGATAAGCTCCAGATAAATGCAAAAATGAAAAAATACAGACGGGTTGGTGAACGGTCAGACAGAACCCCCAGGGGTTAATAACACCGGACATGATTCCAGAGGTTAGTCTTCTAATTAAGTATGAAGTGCGGACGTCCTGAAGGAACAGATCTTTCAAGTGTGTCCCTCTCAGGGGTTTTAACAAGCTGAACTAGGCTGTGAAACTCCAGTAAAACCGCGGGGGGGACAGTGGAAAAGAGGTGCATGAAGGGGTTCATTAAAATCCTATTCAGGTTCAAAAAAGCTACCGGAAGATCTGTAGCATGAAACTGCTACTTTCATGATTCAAACAGTCCCCCTAAGTTTCAATCTCCATAGTTTTATATATTTTACAGCAGTGGCACCAACAATGTATAACATATAACACTTTGGAGATTGAAAATCAGGGGAACTGTCTGTCATTGCTGGTGCTGCTGTAGAAACACTCTCTAGTCAGTTTTTAGTTCTACTCAATTACAGGGTGGAAGGAATGTGAAGCCAATGGTTACTGCCCCAGCTGGGAGCCTGCTTCGTGCCTCTCATTCCCCCCAAACACATTCCTGTACAGTGGGCATCTACTTATAATCAGCTTGTAAACCACGTTACACTGTTCCAGACAAATTGCAAATGTTAACGTGTCTTCTATAGAGAGGACATGCCCTGCTCCAATGGAAAATATCCCCCTGATATTAGGAGTTAGCCTTGGTCGCTTCAGCTTCACGAGTGGCACAAGCAGAGGATAATGAGTACAAATACATTCAATATTATTATTATTTATTAGCAGACACCCTTATCCAGGCCGACTTACAATTGTTACAAGTTATCACATTATTTTTACATACAATCACCCATTTATACAGTTGGGTTTTTTACTGGAGCAATCTAGGTAAAGTACCTTGCTCAAGGGTACAGCAGCGGTGTCCCCCACTTGGGATTGAACCCACGACCCTCCGGTCAAGAGTCCAGAGCCCTAACCACTACTCCACACTGCTGCCCGATATTGTCAGATGGGCCGCTTCTACTGAGTTGCTTAATGTATTTTATATTTTCATTTTCTGCAGTGAGCTATTGGCATGTCAGTGTCTTACGATTGGTTGTATGATCAAAGGAACTTTCATTTGATTGGTTCTTTGTTTTCCAGGGGCGGGGCTTGTAGGAATGGCATCTTTTTCAGCGGCAGTGGTTGACGTGACAGCAATTTCCGGGCCCGGGACAAGTTGTTATTTAATTAATTAATTTATTTATTTATTTATTTTCATAGGGATGCAGTACAGTATACTGTAGTTGTGCAAACATTTTAATATTCTGTATATTTTTCCATTTTTGTTACGCATTTCATGCATCAATATTAGCACTATACTCTTGAATGATCACAATAATTCTCACGACTGACACTGTCTTTGGCTTTATGGTGTATATCATGAATGCGTGTAATGAAATACTGTAGAGGTGTTTTCATAGTGTTTTGGTATTTTGGAATGCAGTGAAGTTCAGCAGGCGGTCAGCATGTTGATTAGGCTTCATGAAGTGAAGGGTCCTGAAAAGGTCAAGAAGGAGGGTCATTTGATTTGGTGTCAAATACCCACTAGACTTCCCTTTTGAAAAACGAATGGCACTTTGTCGCACTAAATACCATTAGGGCCAGGATCAACTGTACATAATAACACTTACATTTACATGGCAACATTCCTTTATAGAGTGAAAAGTTAACACTATTCTATCTACAAACATTATTATCTAGCTATAGCCAACATAACATATCTAATGCTGAGTCCTTGATACAGGCAGCATGCATATACACCTCATTTAATACACTTATTACATATATGTATTAAATTATATATATTGCATTAAAACATGATATCTGGTTCAACAAATTCTCTCTTTGTAAGTCTTGCTTTTAGACTGCTTTACACCTGCAGGGTGAAACTGTGCCTACCCCTTCACTGGCTTCTTTCCTGTCAATTACTGACCTGACTTCAATATTAAGGGCACCATCAGCAAGGGGAGGGGGTCTGTGGATCAGAGTCATCGCGGGAGGGGGTCTGTGGATCAGAGTCACTGGGGAGGGGGTCTGTGGATCAGAGTCACTGGGAGGGGGTCTGTGGATCAGAGTCATCGGGGAGGGAGGGGGTCTGTGGATCAGAGTCACCGGGGAGGGAGGGGTCTGTGGATCAGGGTCACCGGGGAGGGAGGGGTCTGTGGATGAGTCACCGGGGAGGGAGGGGTCTGTGGATCAGCGCCATCGCGGAGGGGAGGGGTCTGTGGATGAGTCACCGGGAGGGAGGGGTCTGTGGATCAGCTGCCATCGCAGGAGGGAGGGGGTCTGTGGATCAGAGTCACCGGGAGGGAGGGGTCTGTGGATGAGTCACCAGGGGAGGGAGGGGGTCTGTGGATCAGCGCCATCGCGGGAGGGAGGGGTCTGTAGATCAGAGTCACCGGGAGGGAGGGGGTCTGTGGATCAGCGCCATCGCTGGAGGGGAGGGGTCTGTGGATCAGAGTCACCGGGGAGGGAGGGGTCTGTGGATCAGCGCCATCGCGGGAGGGGAGGGGGTCTGTGGATCAGCGCCATCGCGGGAGGGAGGGGTCTGTGGATCAGAGTCACCGGGGAGGGGAGGGGTCTGTGGATCAGCGCCATCGCGGGAGGGGAGGGGTCTGTGGATGAGTCACCGGGGAGGGAGGGGTCTGTGGATCAGAGTCACCGGGGAGGGAGGGGTCTGTGGATCAGCGCCATCGCGGGAGGGAGGGGGTCTGTGGATCAGCGCCATCGCTGGGAGGGGAGGGGGTCTGTGGATCAGAGTCACCGGGGAGGGAGGGGGTCTGTGGATCAGCTGCCATCGGGAGGGAGGGGGTCTGTGGATGAGTCACCGGGAGGGGAGGGGGTCTGTGGATCAGAGTCACCGGGAGGGGAGGGGTCTGTGGATGAGTCACCGGGAGGGAGGGGTCTGTGGATCAGCGTCATCGCGGGAGGGGAGGGGTCTGTAGATCAGAGTCACCGGGGAGGGGAGGGGAAACTGGGAAACCAGAACCAGAGGACACAGTTGGAAACTGAGGGATGGAGTGGGGTTACCGAGCCATGTTGATGCTGAATCACTGGGATCCTTCAAGACCCGACTTGACAAAGCTTTGAGATCAATCAGCTGCTAGGAACCGGACGAGCGCTGATGGGCTGAATGGCCTCCTCTCGTTTTTAAATGTTCTTATGTTCTGTTCTGTTCTTTCCATCCTTCATTCCCCCTCTCTCTCTTTGTCTCCTTCTCCATTCTCCATTCCCTCCTTCCTTTCTTCTTTCACATCGTACATAACGACACAATCCGGACGTTATTGAGTCATTTGTTCAAATTCAGTGTCTGATACAATGAGCCAGGAATGTCAGGAATGAGAGGCTGCTTCCTAACTGCTTGATTGCTGCAGCTTGTGATGATGGACTTTTCTACAGTAAGCGCTACACTGAGCATTAGTGCCTTTCCCATGCTGTCAGGCTGATCACTGCAAGTTCATTGTGTGGGTTTGTTAGGAGAAACCACAAGATTGCTATCAGACTGTGAAAGGGGAGGACTCTGCCTTTTTAGACCACCCAAAAGGTGCTTGATGGGAGGGTAGAGCAGATGTCGATACTCTTTTAAGGAAACAGACTAGTGGACTGTATGGAATACAAACACAGTCGTCATGTGTTTGTAGAATATAAGAATTTACAAATGAGAGGAAGCCATTCAGCCCTTCAGTGCTCGCCCGATTCCGAGCAACTGATCAGTCTCACCCACTGAGACACACACGCACACTGAGACACACACACACACATAATGAGACACACACACACACACTGAGACACACACACACACACACACACACACACGCACACACACACACACACATTGAGGCACACACACACACACACACACACACACACACACACACACACACACACACACACACTGAGACACACACTGAGACACACACACAGTGAGATACACACACACTGAGACACACACACAGACACACACACTGAGACACACACACACTGAGACACACACACAGACATATACACACTGAGAGACACACACACACTGAGAGACACACTCACACACAATGAGACACCCACATACACACACAGAAACACACACTGAGAGACACACTCACACACACTCACAAACACACACACACACACACTGAGAGACACACACTCACAAACACACACACACACTGAGAGACACACACACACACACTGAGACACACACATACACACACTGTGAGACACACACACATACTGAGAAACACACTCACAAACACACATACACACACTGAGACACACAAACACACTGAGACACACACACACTCAGTGACACACACACTCTGACACACATTATATTTGTGGGGACTTCTCATTGACTCTCACTATACTTTAGCACTTTTTTTTAAGGTACATTTAGTTCTTAAAAGGTATTTTACAAAGTGGGGACATGCCCACAACGTTGTTTTTTCAGGAGTGTGGAAGGGTGGTGGGCAATTCACTGACACACACGGGAGACAGAAGTTTTATTTGAAAACACCACACTGGTGAACAGTTTTATTTCTTTTTTTATGTTTTCTTTTAGCCCGCAGATGGTGCTGTTGTCCCGTGGCCCCGGCCACGGTACACAGGACCACAGGAATACCAATACTGGTAAACAGTGAAACACTGGCGCACTCACAGGTGCTCAAAATAATAATGAAAACAAAAGGTGAAATGAAAAGGGAAAATAAAACACAGTAATAAAGGTGCTGCTTACGCAGTGTCCCCACTGCCGCTAAGCCGGTCAGAACGGGCCTCCGACCTACGCTCAGCTATTTCTATACACTGGGGTGGCCACAGTTCCCGGTATACCTACACATGTCCCCTCAGGTATGTAATTATTTATTGTAAGGCAGGCTGTCTCCTTCAGGCGGGCTTGCCTGGTCCTTGTTTTACACTGGTGTCTTCTGTCAGTGTCACTGTATATTCCCAACACGCCACCGAATGCACAACCAAGCGCAGTTCTTATGGGCCGAGCAGTCTCCCAAGGCCCGCCTCTCAGCCACTCAGAGAGAGGGAAAGCACACACACCCTCTTCCCCACCTCTCCGTATCATCGCCATGACTGACAGGCGGATCCTACAAGACTGCTGCCGTCTTCCTGCAGAACCACGCATGCGCCAGATAGTCAGTCCAGATCTCCCGTGTTACAAGGAGTTACTATTTTTGTCTGACATTTTCTCAAATTTTGTCCGCGCATTGATAGTAATACCTGCCAACTGACACACACACACACACTGAGAACACACAGGGTGTTCCACAGTATCACTCACACCCCATTGTTTTCGTGCAGGCATGTCAGTAATCCAGCTTCATTTGCACCCAATTCCCACGCCAGTGTTATCACTTTGGATGTATAGTAATCGTTTTGAATTACTTTATTGTTGTATTGTATTGTTATTTACTGAGTCTGGTCTACTCAGGGCTCTCTGTATTAGAGCTGCACTACTGAGATGTACAAAGTGAAGAAACTCAACTAAAACATTTCATCACAATCGGCCAAGCGGTGCTACAGTTATGCGTGAAACCAGATGGTCAGGAAAGAGTTAAGATGCACTTTGTCATTTAAAATAAACTTTAAACGAGTTGCTGGGTTGCGATCGTGTAGTTTGGCGTGAACAGAACTGCAATTCTCTCTCTTAAAAATAGCTCCTAAATTATACTGTGTGCACACACTTGCAGAGTCTGCAGAAAGGAAAAGGACTGCCTGGCCAAAACAATGGAGGAAACAACTTCAGACAGAAACCAGCCTGTCAGTAACGGCTCCCCTCCCCTCTCCCTCCCCCTCCCCACACCCCCATCGCCACGACTGTGAATTCAAAACTAGAGCTCTCAGTTTATATTAGTATAAACAGAAAAACATAGAACAGGAAATAGCAATGAATAGTTTAATGAAAATTGGATACATGGTATTAAAGACCTAGATGTCATTAGGTAAGCATGTTGCTGTGTTAGTATCATGGTAAAGTATATTAAACTGACTGATTTACAGTATGTGGAATCATTTCTTGTGATCTCCAAATACATATTAACATTGAAGTGAGAGATACAGGCAGACGGATGTACAGACAGACAGACGCTCTCATATACCCTCAGAATCAATACTATGTTTCATGACAAAACGATATATATTAAGAAATGTGTGTCTAACATAAGTACGATCACATTCACCATATCATTCTAACTGCATTATTGTATTGGAAGTAGCCATCAGCGTGCATTTACTGTGGCTGGACGTTGACTTTCAAATGGCCTTTAACTACAGTCTACTTTCTTTTCTATTATTTTTATTTGGTTATTTTTCCAGTCTAGCCATTTTGGTTGCAGTCCAATCTATTAATGTGAAGTAGCTTTTCCTGTGCTTAGTCACAGTGTTCCCATGAGCACAGCTTCCTTCACGCACACACAAAGCTGCATTCTGAGTACCCTTCAGCTACCTGCCTCTGTCTGTCTGTCTGCCAAACTGGACGGAGAGCAGACATGCTACAGGTGCACTGGTGACCTCATTAGTGGGAATACTGGGAGGAAACGGAGAGAAGTTGGTAATGTTTCCATCAAAGACCGCTCTGTTCTCAGTGAGGTAATTTGAGTTTTAGGGAAATGTTCTCATCACTTACAAATATATAAATCTAAATATATTCATGAAGTGGCACCAGCAATGATTCAGACAGTGCCCCTGAGTTTCAATCTCCATAGCTGGATATATTATACAGCAGTGGCACCAGCAATGATTCAGACAGTTCATCTGTTTCAATCTCTTGTTTTATATATTATGATTAGTCAAACTCATATCCTGTCTGCGCTAATTAAGATTTAAAGCCCTCGTTTACCAGCAGGATACGGATCATAAAAGTCTGACAGCTGTGTTATGGGTGGAGGCAAAGTTCATGAATCTGGGGACGTGCAGCAACCCTTTAAACACCAGAACAAATTCCAGTGAGCCTATCAGTGCTCACACTGTCCCTGATTTTAAAGGATCCCAGTGATTCAGCCTCAGAACATGACTAGGTAACCCATTCCATCCCCAACACCACTCTGTGTGAAGAAGAGTCTCCTTCAACAACATGACTAGGTAACCCATTCCATCCCCTCACCACTCTCTGTGTGAAGAATTGTCTCCTACTGTTTGTCCTAAGTCACTCGATTTCCAACTGTGTCCTCTGATCCTGGTATCTGTGCTTAAACTAATGTACAGACAGACAGACACCAACATTCCGATATTCTCTTGCTAAATATGTTCATTCAAAGTTTCATGACAATTGGGCAAGAGGTTCCCAGATATATAAAAAAGCAAGTGTGTACAGATAGACATCTCTAAAAATGATGCTAAATAATGTTGATGCCAGGTTTCTTGACAATCAGATAAGCGGTCCTCTGGATATATGGAAATGTACTGTAATGTTATGTCATGTACGACCGTCTCCACTACACCGCTACAAAAGGAGAAAAAATAAGGAGTGAGTCCTGTAAGAATTGTGAGTAACTCTATGTGGTAAGTTTTGGTCTTGATGTAATCTTCTGCGAGCCTGAATGTTATGATTCACTTCATCTGGGGTTTGTAACTGTACGTGAGAGTAAAAACAGACTGCTGTCAATGTCAACAGACTGTCTAAAGCTGGCTAAAGCAGCACAGGGGTCTGCGATGGGTCCAAAGAGTCATTATTTCCTATGGAAGCTGTTTCAACTTTAATGGATCTATCATACGGTACGTTTTCAGCCACATTCTTATTTTTACCATGTGTATCGAATCCTGTTTTGAAGGTTTTTCTTTAAATGTGAGCGCCATCTTCAGTGTTCAGTATGCTGCTCAGCATTATGAGACAGATATTAAACATGGTGCTCACTTGAAAACTGAATGGATGCGCCTGAAAATGAAATTGCATGAGTGGGCCTGCATGATTCAATTCACCTGGGAAAAAAGAGATATTCGACAAGTTCTGCAATTTTACCCCTTCTGGTAGCTCCTTAAAGGTGGCAAACATATGATCAAAATATGACTTCTCGTAAGGTCTAGTAATTCAAGAAGGTTATTTTCATACCACATACATAAATATGTACAGTATGCAGACCTCACACGTCTCCCTTCACAACTGTGACAAATAAATCACAACAAACACTGGAATTTACCCATTGACCTTGACAGGAAACAGGATGTGAGGTCACCAGGTCACAGTTTCTGAAAAAAGCACTGTGTGACTCAAAACTAGATGGAGACACAACTGAGATGAACAATCCAATGAATGCATGAATTACTAATCCCTTTGTTGCGTCTAAATTAATCTCCTGGAGGCTTCCAATTCAAAACTAGAGCAATTCAAAACCGGATAGCAATAGTATGTACAGAACTGGATAGTGTAAGAAATGGCAATGACATGTTTAATCACAACTTGATAATCTGTTCCTCAGATACATGCAAAAATGTCAGTCTGACATAAAGATGGATGGATGTACACACAGACAGACATGGCCTATAACCCCTCAATGTGATATTCTCTATATCTGATGCTAAATAACGTCAATACCAAGTTTCATGACAATTGGATAAGCAGTTCTCCACACATATGAGAAAATAAAATAGTATTAACACTATTTAGCTTCTTAAGAATATCAGATTCTGGGGATACAGTGGCTGTCTGTCTAACCGTCCATCCGTAAGTCACATTATAGTTTTGCATGTATCCAGAAAACTGTGTATTGACAATATCCTATACAGGGGAAGTCTATCTGTCGCTCATAATAATGGGTCCATTAGAACTGGAGTGATAGTGGACTGGTCTGCCATCTCTTTCCATTGTCTCACTGGTCTCCGTTTCTCCTTCCCTCCCAGTCACCTAACCATAGGGTGTGTCCTGTCCTGAGGCAAATTACCAGTCTCCCTAACACACGGCTGTAATTTAGAGCGAGCAATTGAGCCGTTCCCTCCCCACCACTTAAGTGTCTCGTGGCATTGACATAAAGAGAGCCAGATCATTTATAGCAGCATTCGCTTATTTAAAGTTTCCGGGAAATGACAGCACAGCAAAACATTGGAGTTAACTGCTTCAAGGAATGAAGGAATGATCTGGGGGGCTGGAGGGCAAACACAGACAGAGGGCTAATTCACAAGTCTCTCATTCCAGCCTTGCACCTTCCTCTGGAGATCTGGGTTCCAATCTGGGGGGCTGGGTGTCACAGACAGACATACAGACAGAGAGAGAGAGAGAGAGAGAGAGAGAGAGAGAGAGAGAGAGAGAGAGAGACAGAGAGACAGACAGACAGAGATTTTTTAAGAGAATTGGTTCTCCGATGGAATATGAAATTTGAATCGAGTCTGCTCCACCTGTTCTCAAGGCAGTATTGACATGTATTCTCTGTTCACAAAGCAGCATAAGAATCTCTTTTTACTCAAATTAATTTAAATCGCGTTCGCTCTTCCCGATTTACATACATTACCACATACATTACATTTGCCTTTGTTCTCCTGAGAAGACTTTAAAAAAAAAATTATTATTACGTGTTTATTTAGCAGATGCCTTTATCCAAGGCGACTTACAGAGACTAGGGTGTGTGAACTGTGCATCAGCTGCAGAGTCACTTACAACTACGTCTCACCCAAAAGACGGAGCACAAGGAGGTTAAGTGACTTGCTCAGGATCACTGAGTCAGTGGCTGAGCTGGGATTTGAACCCGGGGACCTCCTGGTTACACAGCCTCCTACAATCAAATGGATGTCTGGAAAAATCAGCGATTGCTAATGCCCCAAATGTGCAGCCCAAAGTTGTCAAAGGGAGAAGGAAGCGACCATATTTTAGAAAATGCTACAATAATAGAGCCGGTCCTGCAAAATAAAACCACACTGTTTTTAAACAGACAGACGGTGGTCCCTAAGAGAAAAAGACAATATGGGATAACACAGCCACTTCTGGACAGTGTGGGCTGCCACAAGAAATGCACCAGATGTGCAAAAGCGGTTTTATGATATTCACAAACAGGTTAAAAAAAGGCACATTAGTTAAGCTGCCAAGGAGACCAGAAGGAATATTAACTGGTAAATAATATATAGCCAGATAATAGATTTTAAAAAATGCAAATACAAGGGGGTAACTCCAATCTGTTATCTGGCTATATATTATTTACCAATTAATATTCCTTGTGGTCTCCTTGGCGACTCAAACAATCGCTTAAAAATTGGAATGTTGCAGTAGGGCCTATATATGAATCATGGTAAAATCCTGGATAGCGGGCACACACACGAGCGATACACTTGGCATCGCACGCCACCAGAGATCCACAATCACAGCCTTGTCTAGTCTGTACCTAATCCTAACGTCCTCATCTGGTAAATTAAGAAAGTGTACTCTGGGATGGTATATTGTTTCTCTGTTTCTATTGTGCCTCCACGTTTGCCTTGTCTGTTTTGCATGAGCGCTGCATTATAGTTTCAGAAAGAGTGGAAAAAAACTCCAATTTGGCGAGATACAAAAAGCACCATTCAGAACCCTTTATATAAATCAGGAGAATGAATTGAACACCTTCTGACCAGGTGAACACATTCGACTAAAATTAGGAGTAATAACTGAAATGTTGACAATGATAATCACATGTATTCTCCTAGTGGAATTTAAAATGGAAACAAGAGAATCTTTGGTAGAATAACCTTAAATACCCAAATTCCCCTTCTTGAGAATCGCTAATAGGAGAATACATTCGACAATCACGTAAATTCTCCTTGAATTTCCCTCTTGAACTTTGAGAATAGAACCCATGGTGTTTGAGTCATTGCAATAATGGAAAACAGTCTGCGTGATTGCAAAAATCACGAAAAGATAAGGGGAGAGACAAACTGTAGAAATGAAAACGCTCTGACAAAAATGAAAATGTTACTAAAACATCTGTATCAGCAGCATAGAGGTACCTCATATATTACCAGCCTATTTTGCCATATTAACCCCCTTAGATGCCTTGCTCACTAAATATCGAGGTATCCCTAGATCCCTAGGTTATCACCCCCTCTTTGCATAAACAATAACGATTGTAATGAGCAATCCATACCCACGAGCAGCAGCATCCCAAAAGTGTAGCCTAGTTACTTATTAAATGTGCGTTATTGGCTAACTTGCAATCTGTGCCATGTTTGGCCGCAGTTGGGATAAATACATATGGGGGATGCAGAGGGGCTCGGGGCTCGGGGCTCACCCCGGTGACAATCAACTTTGAAATAAGTGGCCCAAAGCAAATTTACCCTTGAAATACCCCAGTTACTTATTCCATTGGTGTTACATTTGCGAGATATAAGAAGCTGCAATGCGAATAAGAAGCTGGATGAATAAGATACAATTTCATCAGCGTAGGAAACCATCCAAGCAAATACATAGCGCCATATACTGTGCCAAGACAAAAAAAAAAGAACCAGTCGCATTCACATCTACTATGAGAAAAGAGAAAAACTAAACCTTGTGTATCAGTAACAAACTTTTGACCTCCTCTCTCCCATATTTTTGACTTCCTAAATCGGAAAATATAAAAAAATAAATATATAAAAACACAACCACAATGCCATAATAAATAAATAATCCATTCAAATAATTATATTAGTCAACTGCTCTCTAGTATTTACAACAAAACAAATGCCTGTAAGAACCCCATTCAACTACTTAAAACAGTTTTTTTTTTATTATTATTATGAATTATTTTATGTATTAATTTTGCACATTGACATAATCAGGTAACTGTAAGACAAAATTTGGACCCCCGTTATCAATAAGTAAGGATTCCTGTGCGTTTTTACAATTTGGGGTACTGCTGCTCGTGGGGTACGGCCTGCTCATTAAAATCTTTAGTGTTTTTGCAAAGAGGGGATGATAACGTACCGAGGGAAACCTCGATATTTAGTGAGCAAGGCATCTAACAAGCAGGCATACGGGGTACCGCTATGCTGCTGATACAGATGTTTTATTAATATTTTTCTTGAAAGAGAGAGCGATTATCTTTTAAATGGTACCAATATATTTATTGAGCAAGATGTGTAAGTGCGTTAAAACTTGCAGGTGGTGCCTCTGTTTACACCTTTAATCCGTGACGCGAGCAGCTGTGTGATTGAGGGATTGACTGGCTCCCCTGCCTGTTAATTTAAAAATAGTATTCAACGCGACAGCAGTGGTACAGTTTTGGTTTACCCTAAATATATAGCTCGAGAATGGCAGACTATACCGCGCCGAGTGATCAAAAGACGCTGAGCATTGAGGAGCCGTGATGCGGGTTCCATACAGAAGCAGAGGTGTCGCTGGCTGTGAATCTTTACCGGAGGATGCTGTGGACTCGAATGCACTAGTTTTGGGGCACAACTTTAAAAGAGTCTGATTAAACACATTTTGTACATGGTCCCGGGCAAATTGAGTAGTCGCTTATTGTAAATTAGTCCTGGGACGAACACGGGATTTTCATGTTCGGATATTCGCTCATAATTTAAATATTCGTTCGGATATTCGTTTGTTTTTCAAAAAGTAATAAAAGCCATTACATTGCTCTGAACGCAGGCAGAGACAGCACAGCGGCAGGGGCGTGGCTGTGGCCTCTGTGTGTGTGTGTGTGCCTTTATTTTACAGCAATACCTTACAATAAGTAGCAGGTTAAAATAGAAAAATATCCCAGGATAAAGAGTAAGTTGTGTAGGCTTACTTTACCCCAGTGAATTAACTACAAAACAAAGGATGCCAAATAACAGTTCAAGTTAAACGCTGCTTTGTTTATTCCCGAAATATACAGTACATAAAGTTGACACCGCATTTGATTTATTAATTTATTTTTGTCATTCCTTGCCATTGCCGTTTCTGCACAGTAAAGAGTGGCCATCGACATGTTTTCATAAAGTAATAACATGAGGTTTACGTGTGCCTTTTTGTAGCTGAACAAGCAAACGAAAACCTGAAATTTAAACTTTAAACACTTCAAATAAAATAAACGTGGAAATGGCGTTGTAAAGTGAAGGGGGAAAAGACTCACAGTTCTTGTTAATTACATTCCACACAACAAAATGATATATAAAAATGATTACAAAAAAAAATAATAATAAAAAAATAAATAAATAACTCAAACTATCACATAGTAGGCCTATATTTAAATCACAAAGTATTTATTGAAATCACCGTGTGCTCGACTACGTAATGGAACAAATGCAATTCCATGTCAAAATGTATTTTGTTAAGTGCTACAAGAACCCTATCTGTCATCTACTGATATTCCATCAGTACGGTTAACCAGGTTATGTTTCATCAGTGCAAATTAAGTGGGTTAATAAATTATAAGGTCACAACCACAACCGAGCTGTTTTGAAAATGAAAGCTAATTCCAGGACGGTACCCCTACATTTAAATCTCTTGTAAACACAATTCTCTCATTCCACTGTTCCTTTTCAACGTATACCAAGACCGGATGCAACGCACAAAGATGGAGGTTTGAGCTTCAAAACCGGCTTTGAAAACCAGCTGTACATGAATAGTTTCAGTTTGTCCTGGAAAATGTGCTACAGCGACAGTAAAGCCTTATGAGTATAAACCCCAGAGTTCAAGCACAGGTTGATAACAGGGGATTTTAGTCGGCCCAAACATTTGATCGGTATGTGGGGGAAGACGCCCCTATTGTTTAAAATGTTACAATGTTTTAAAAACATTTGTTATTTAAATACACTTCATGTTGAGACTTCGGATACCACTCTAATTTTTAAATGCTTAAAATGTTAAAACGTTTTTAAGAACATTTGTAATTTAAATAAAGCTCTCTATTTTTCATCCTAGTGTATTTTGGTCTTTTTAATGTTTACAAAGTTCACCGTATTTTTTAGGTGATGTGTATTTTTTTGGTGGAGGGGCATCAGTGGGGCATAATATATTCAATTATAACAAAAGTTAATGTATTTAATTTAATGGATTTTTGAAGTGGCATTCGTACATTCATCTATGGACTTTAACATAACATTTTCAGGAAGTTGGGTTCTGTTTGAGTGATTACCCTTTTTGTCCTATGAGATTCTGGCTTGCTCTAAAGCGGCACAAAGCATATTTGTCCCAGATGGCTTTCCATAGAGATCACTATGAGTGGGCGCGCATATCTGTATTGTTTTCTTTTTGCTGTCATAAGAACATAAGAACGTTTCCAAACGAGAGGAGGCCATTCACCCCATCTTGCTCGTTTGGTTGTTAGTAGCTTATTGATCCCAGAATCTCATCAAGCAGCTTCTTGAAGGATCCCAGGGTGTCAGCTTCAACAACATTACTGGGGAGTTGGTTCCAGACCCTCACAATTCTCTGTGTCTAAAACTTTAATAGACGCTCAAGAGCTGCTGTGTTGATCCTGTGTTTATATATATATATATATATATATATATATATATATATATATATATATATATATATATATATATATATATATATTACAATTGTAGTCAAACGTTTACATACCCCAATGGAAATGTATAATTTCTAGAAATTTCCTAATTTCTCAAGAATTAGGAAAAATCTTTGGTAGCAAAAATTTGGATTTTGTGGATGAGGGAAAAAGTTACAAGAAATAGATGTTTACAATTATTTATTTCAACATTTTTTTTTTTTGCAAAACTGCTAATTCAGAAGTATTCATACCCTTTGATGCTATGATAGTATTGTCTATAAGGTGGTAGAAATTTCAATATGATAATGCAGAACCTAATTCTAGAAAATGCTGGATTGTAGGTGAAGATTCTTAGAGAGCATAAAAGGGTTAGCATAGGACGATTGCTAAGTCAGTATGGGAAAAAGTACAGATCTATCTACCTTAGGCAGAAAATGGTTTATTGTCACAAAGCTGGAGAAGGATACAAGAAGATTTACAAGCATTTAAGTATCAAGTATTACGTACTATTGGTCAAAAAGCACTAAAGAATCATGCCAAAAGTCAACGACCACAAAAAAGAAATATTTTTGTAATCATTTAAATGTCTTCACACTAATGTATTAAAACTATATTGAGTAACAATAACCAACAAAACCTTCAAAATCGATTGTATTTCTTGAGTTCAAATTTCTTTACTCACTTTTCTACAGCGTCTTTCTTTCTATGAAATAGTCCCTAAGAAAGACAGTAAAAAATGTACAAAGTAACTCTACCTTCGCCTCTTGTATTGTGCAGAGATGGTGCGTGATCCTGCCCTGTCACTGAGTAAGCGGAGCTCTGTTTCTTCCACAGTTTGTTGCTCGTGTTCAATCCCTTTCGGTTCTCAGCTCTCCTCGGCTCTGCCCGCAGAATAGGAGATGTGAACTTGTACTGATGTTGCTGAAAGAACAGTACAAAATTACATGCCTTTGAATTAAACCAGCCCCCCAAAACGGGTCCTCCTTCGCGTTTGTGAAGTGATGAGAGAGAGAGAGAGAGAGAGAGAGAGAGAGAGAGAGAGAGAGAGAGAGAGAGAGTTCTAAGCCTCACAAAACTTTGAAGATATTGTAAAAAAAAAAAAAAAAAGATTGAAGTTTGGTTCATACTTAAGACTTCAGACGGAATTACGTCTCCATACTTTTGCGACGTGCATCTTTTAGAGCTTTTTTTCTCACGCGTCTGCGACCTGAAATCGCTCAGCTCGCAATCCTGTCATTATTTATTTATTTATGTATTTGTTTATTCGGCAGACGCATTTACCCAAGGCGACTTGCAGGTGTTACAGGAAAGTACTGCATTACAATGCAAGGTCAATAGTTAAGTACAGTGTAGTTAAATTTAATTAATATGAAATAAGATGCATGCTATCCTATTATACACTCACGCGTTATTAAAAAAGTGCAACCGGGTTTATGAAACTACAATGTAATTAATACAGAACACACATTTACTAAATTACATTCAAATGAGCTCTATAACTCTTTTTTCTTTTTCTCTCGGTCCTGATGTACTTGCGTCATCAATATGTTCTATTAAATGTTATCTTCTCTTCTCTCTCCGTATCTCCTGAAACACACGCCTGTTTTGTTTGTCTCCGCCTGCTTTACTACCTTTCAATCCCACCTGCCATTGATTGAAATCCTGAAATGACTAAAAACTGGCATTTGCGTCATTAACGTATCGTTTTTCTCATGAATCGTTATTCCGCCACCTTTCTGTAAATTGCACCCACTGCACCTGTCAGAAAACATCAGAAACGTTTTTAATTTTAAGACGGAAACAACTTTCGGGATAAAGAGTCGAGTTAAAACAGACGAAGCGAGTTTCGGACTGTCGGAAGACACTTTTTCACGGCCAGTGTACCGCAATCCTCTTCAGTTTGACACTACAATATAATTCTTTCAGCCAGTAACAGGCACTGTTTGAGTGCGAGTATAACAGCTTTCCTCAGAATAAGGCATGGGATCTGGGACGTGCAGCACCGAAGAGTACAAAGATCGTTTGCCAATGTATTTGATCAATAATAACGGTGAAAATACCGTTCAAAACAAAATACGCATTCACCATAATGTGCGCATCTTTCATATACGAAAACGTGAGGCTGCCATAAGCATGTCACACGGTAAGCATGTCACATTTCCCCATATATCTATATCGATATTGTCATGAAACTTGCTATTATCTTAAATTATATAGGATATCTGATTCTGGGGTATCTGTACTTCATGATTAAATGTTTAATACTGTTGATATACGTCATGATCAGCTCGTTCTTCGTGTCACTGACTGGCTTGTTTAAAGGCATGTAATTGTCGTTTAAAACAGCGCTGTCCCTTTAAGAGAAGGCGTCTCACTGCCTTAGTTCACGCTCTGTGGCAGCAGGTGAGGAGATGCCTTTTAATTAAGTTTTATTTCATGTAATGACTTTGAAAACAGCAGCTGGAGAACAATTTAAAGAAACAGTGACTCCGCCCAGGAGAGCAAATCCACACGGCAATGGATCACATGATGACATTCACTGAGGCTACCACAGCACCCTCTTACCTGACCTGCGCACCTGTCTCAGGAGCTTCAGATTACATATTCTGCCCTGGACTGGAGGGAGCACCCTTTCTCTGAGGGGATGAGGAAATGAGCAGTTCAGTCTCCATGCCTCAAGCCTGCCCTGGACTGGAGGGAGCACCCTTTCTCTTAGGGGGTGAGGGAGGGAGCAGTTCAGTCTCCATGAGTCAAGCCTGCCCTGGACTGGAGGGAGCACCCTTTGTCTTAGGAGGTTGATTGAGGGAGCAGTTCGGTCTCCATGTAGTTTTAGAAATAACCACTAGGGGTGTGCAACTGTAATTATTGTCCCAAATGAGTTGATTAAGAATCTGTATAAATAGCCATTCGAAAATACATGATTTTAATGAACGCAAGAACAGTGAAAGATATGACCGTGCCCCGTTTGAGTAATGAAGATCGCCTGGTTGCTATCGGCATGATTGAAGGCGGCCTGTCTGTGAGAGAAGTTGCCCGGAGAATGAGATGTTCTGCTTCAACAATCTGCAGACTAGTCCAGAGAAACCAGGGAACCGGCTCTGTGAGGGACAGGCCACGTCCTGGAAGGCAGAGGGTCAGCACACCGGCCCAGGACCGTTATGCTGACTTGCGTTGTCAAGCCAACCCATGGGGAGACCATGACCAGCCAACCTTCACCAGCTGGCTGCAGCTGCACAGGAAGAGTGGCGGAACATCCCACAGCAGTCTATCCAGAGGCTGATCAGGTCTATGCGTCAACGCTGCCAGGATTGTGTTAATGCTCAGGGAGGTCATACCAATACTAACTTTGTAATGTTTTGACATTTCATACTGAAAACTTATCATGATTCTTTGATCTGTATTTTGTTCACATTTGCTGTTGCATTTCCTTTGTGCATCACTATATATATATATATATATATATATATATATATATATATATATATATATATATATATATATATATATATATATATACAGTACTGTGCAAAAGTTTTAGGCAGGTGTGAAAAATGCTGCAAAGTAAGAATGCTTTCAAAAATAGACATGTTAATAGATTATATTTATCAATTAACTAAATGCAAAGTGAATGAACAGAAGAAAAATCTAAATCAAATCCATATTTGGTGTGACCACCCTTTGCCTTCAAAACAGCATCAATTCTTCTAGGTACACTTGCACAAAGTCAGGGATTTTGTAGGCATATAGTCAGGTGTAAGATTAAACAATTATACCAAACAGGTGCTAATGATCATCAATTCAATATGTAGGTTGAAACACAATCATTAACTGAAAAAGAAACAGCTGTGTAGGAGGAATAAAACTGGGTGAGGAACAGCCAAACTCAGCTAACAAGGTGAGGTTGCTGAAGACAGTTTACTGTCAAAAGTCATACACCATGGCAAGACTGAGCACAGCAACAAGACACAAGGTAGTTATACTGCATCAGCAAGGTCTCTCCCAGGCAGAAATTTCAAGGCAGACAGGGGTTTCCAGATGTGCTGTCCAAGCTCTTTTGAAGAAGCACAAAGAAACGGGCAACGTTGAGGACCGTGAGACGCAGTGGTCGGCCAAGGAAACTTACTGCAGCAGATGAAAGACACATCATGCTTACTTCCCTTTGCAATCAGAAGATGTCCAGCAGTGCCATCAGCTCAGAACTGGCAGAAAACAGTGGGACCCTGGTACACCCATCTACTGTCCGGAGAAGTCTGGTCAGAAGTGGCCTTCATGGAAGACTTGTGGCCAAAAAGCCATACCTCGACGTGGAAACAAGGCCAAGCGACTCAACTATGCACGAAAACACAGGAACTGGGGTGCAGAAAAATGGCAGCAGGAGCTCTGGACTGATGAGTCAAAATTTGAAATATTTGGCTGTAGCAGAAGGCAGTTTGTTGCGAAGGGCTGGAAAGCGTACACGAATGAGTGTCTGCAGGCAACAGTGAAGCATGGTGGAGATTCCTTGCAAGTTTGGGGCTGCATTTCTGCAAATGGAGTTGGGGATTTGGTCAGAATTAATGGTCTCCTCAATGCTGAGAAGTACAGGCAGATACTTATCCATCATGCAATACCATCAGGGAGGCATCTGATTGGCCCCAAATTTATTCTGCAGCATGACAACGACCTCAAACATACAGCGAAAGTCATTAAGAACTATCTTCAGCGTAAAGAAGAACAAGGAGTCCTGGAAGTGATGGTATGGCCCCACAGAGCCCTGATCTCAACATCATCAAGTCTGTCTGGGATTACATGAAGAGAGAGAAGCAACTGAGGCTGCCTAAATCCACAGAAGAACTGTGGTTAGTTCTCCAAGATGTCTGGGCCAACCTACCTGCCGAGTTCCTTCAAAAACTGTGTGCAAGTGTACCTAGAAGAATTGATGCTTGATGCTGTTTTGAAGGCAAAGGGTGGTCACACCAAATATGGATTTGATTTAGATTTTTCTTCTGTTCACTCACTTTGCATTTAGTTAATTGATAAATATAATCTATTAACATGTCTATTTTGAAAGCATTCTTACTTTACAGCATTTTTCACACCTGCCTAAAACTTTTGCACAGTACTGTATATATATATATATATATATATATATATATATATATATATATATATATATATATATATATATATAGATGCCGGCACTACAGAGATGTTTCAGTCCATTTAATCAGACATGAGGTGCTTCGTCCCAAGAAATGTTAAATAGGAAGCACTTCTTAGATGTTGCCACTGCCAAAGAGAAAAGACAGCAACTCCAAGTCTGCATCCCAAAAGTGTGTCAAGTATTCATACTTTATTCATTAAAACAAGGTAAAAACAGGCACGCTGACATGCTTCGTCATGTTGTCTTCATCAGAGCGTATTGAAAGCAGGACTCATGAGATCTATTAAATGCACCCGGTAATCATTGTCATTTAACACCTTATCCGATTACTAGAAATAGTAATCTAGCAATCAGTGCATTCAATTCACATTGCATATACTTAACAATCTGCTATATATTGTAGTGGCAGCGTATCTGGTCCACAGCAGGAAGTATTGGAGACGGCACAGGATGCAGTTTAAAGCAGTGAAAACTGCTATTTTTATTGAAGCATTGGAACAGCAGGCAAATGGACGCTCTCTTATTAAATTCTTTAGCTCAGATAGCTCCAGGACAGCTACATGAAAACCACAACATGACCCCAAGCTGTACGAAGACAGCTCCTAAATAATGATCCCCCCCCTGAGCTCTATTGGCTCACACACACAGAGGTACATTTACATACACACGGTCCAATCCCTCAGACCCTCGGTCCCACACAAGCAGCTGGTTGGCGGAACCGAGCACAAATCACAGTGCAGCCAACACAGACTCCATCTACATACAGCTGCATTGTGCACGTAACACCCCAGGCAGCGTGCTAGCACTGCCTAGACACAAAACACGCTTCTACTCACAGCAATACACTGACACTAATACTCCTGCACCGACACTCCCCCCCCAAATAGTCTCAAATTGACCCGCCGCTGGAGGACAGCAACGGACGGGTCCTGGCGCCACGTTTGAGGGCGACACAATGTGACGACCACTTCAGGGGCTGGGCCGCATCACGGGGCTCCAGGGCAGCCACAAATCCCAGACCCCCGTGCCAGTCCTGGACGGCAGTCCCTCCTGGGTCCAGGCTTCCTTGGTCCGCTAGCTAGTACATCCCCAACAGCAATCTTGGAACCCGGCTGCTGTTTGGCGAGGGCTGGGTGCAGCAGCCACTGCGTGGAGCACTCTCTCTAGGGCGGCGATGCTGGGCTCACTATCTGGGGCTCTAGTGGTGCGGGGCTCCCTCTGGGCCTCTGGCAGGGCAGGGCTCTCTCTTTGGGGCTCTAGCAGCATGGGGCTCTCTCTCTGGGGCTCTGACGATGCTGGGCTCCCTCTCTGTGGCTCTGGTGGTGCGGGGCTCTCTCTCTCTGGGGCTCTAGCGGCACAAGGTACTCTCTCTCTCTGGTAGCGCAGGACAGTCTCTTCCAGGTGGCGGGAGGTACTCTTTTGCTGGTGTTGCTGTGCAGTCTCTCACTGGCGGCCACACGACATGCTCTCACGGGCTGTGGAGCACATTCTCTTGGGCGGCGCGGGACACTCTCTCTCAGACGGCAGTTGTGGAGCGGAGCTCTCTGGTGTCAGCTGCGGCGCAGGTTTTCTTTCTCAGGCGGTAGCGGTGGGCACTCTGGCGATGCTGGTCTCTCTCTCGGGGGCTCTGGCGCTGGCAGTATAGGACGCTTCCTCGTTGGCGGCACGTGGTACTCTTCCTCCGGCGGCACTGACTCTCTGGCAGCGGCTGCGGTCTCTCCGGCAGCGACTGGACAGCTGCCTGGATGACCTCATCCCACTCCCTCTCTGATCGCCGCAGCTTCTCCTGGCGCCACACCCCCAGCTGTGCTCTCTCCCACTCGTCCAGTGCCGGGCACTCTGATTTGGCGGGTGGTAGGAAGACAAATAGGAAAGAAAGAGCCACCGAATTTAAAGGCGTATCTCCCTGCCTGTGCTTTTGTCTCCATTTTGTCACGTATGTGTTTTTAAACTAGTATTTTAAAAGGCATTGGGGTTTTAGAGGAGTGCTGGAGAGGAGCTTTATTGGTTTTATTGCTGTTTTTTTTTTGAGCCCCGTGTCCGTGCAGGTATTGAGCCGCACTGCCCTTTAGTTTTAAATTGTAATTCTGTGTTTAGTTATTGTTTTAATTAACGGGCAGTGCAAACCCCTTGCCGTGACTATGTATTCTAGATCTGCCCTGTTTGTTAAGTATAGTTTACCACCTGTATTTAATAAAACAATGTTCATTGCCTGACTTAGTCTAGTTTATTTCCCTTCTGGTATTCTGCCTGACTGATCCCACCCTGATCAGAAAGAACGAGTGCCCCTCCCAGGTGCTACACATGTTCAGCAGCAATCTGACACATTAATTAAATAAATATAATAATTAATTCAGTATAATTCAATTGACATATCCAAATGTGACCATAATTTCATATTATTTCATCAACAGCATACCACAAATACATACAATAGAAACTATCAACAATATAAATGCATGTTAAGGTTATGTGTGCAAAAGTATGTTCACATTACAAATGTGTTTGTTACACATAAATAAAATACATTTTTTATTTGTTTTAAGTTTGCAATATAAATCCTGTGTGGGAATCGAATGCCACGGTTTGTACTTCCATTTCACAACATTTGCAAATAGTATCGCAGTAAAGTTACAGTTTTTAACAAGTAAGGAGATGAACAAGATTTTGTAAATAATGATTATGTATTATCCCAATTGTATTGAAAGTTTTCATCTAACTTTGCAAACTATCATAATAAGCTTGATTTGTTCATTTAGTATATTGTAACATGGTCATGTTTAGGAAGCAGCCATTTCTGCTTCTCCAAATGAGCTTCCTCGTACTGTTCTTTTTAGGTATTTCATTTGGAGGGGAGGCGCTATTTATCAGACTAGTCTGAAAACCTGTGCTACGGGAGGCGCATTTGGAAGGGGAGGCTCAGATTGTCAGAACACCAGCATCTGGCCTGATATCACCACTTCAGCCATCCCTGTCACACCTGCATATACATGTTCAATAATTATTGTAATGATCTAAACATGCCACACCTTTATAGAAACTGCTTCTGCATTGTATGAGGGGCAATGGCAGCACAAGTATAGGGCAGCTACAATGGGGTGTGCTAACTGTACCCTAAATTATCTTCAATGGCAGACAAACACTGGGCAGATCAGAAACAAAACAGAAACGAAACAGGGACAGCTTTTCTTTGCTGAGGGTGTTTCTGAATGTATTGTGGCTCTGGATAAGAATGAATTAGCTGGAGGAAAACTGCAGTCGAAAATCACAGTCACAGCGAGTGTTGAAATGTTGTACCAGTCTTGGAATTTACTCGGTTTCCAGTTCAAAAATGAAATTCTTTTGAAGAACCTACAAATTCTAAGCACTTTCACTCCCCTCCTTTCCCTCCCCCTCTCACTCCTCCCTTTCTTCACTCTCATGCCCTCTCTCCATTCATCCCCCTCTCCACTCTCATCCCTCTCTCTCCCTCTCCTTCTCTCCCTCACTCCACTCTCAGAGCAGAGCCTGCCTCACCCCTCTCCTCTCTCTCCCACCCTGCTCTCTCCCTATCCTTCTCTCTCCCAGCTCTATCTTTCTCCTGTCTCCTATCCCTGTTGCTCCTCTCCCACCCCCCCTCTCATCTCTCTCTCCCCCTGACAGACAGACAGACAGGTAATGCTGAAGTGAAACAGACAGACACACAGAAATACTGAAGTCAGACAACTAGACAAACGGATGACCGCTTTGATGAAGCTAAACTGGTAAAATGACCCCCAGTCTTGGATTTCAGAGTACAGCACAGGGAGCAAAAATGAGAGGGTTCACACTAGAGGTCTTCACTTGACCCTAGGACCCGAGATCTGATTTTGTTTACTCAGTAATACACAAACTGTCAATTACTATTAAATAGGCTCTCTTTGGTACTAATAATCATTGTTTATAATTCCTGTTGCATGGATTGGCTTCCCCCAGTAGCACATGCCTTGGCTTGCAGAGCGCAGCAGCAGACACGTGACCCGCATCGAAGGGGTTTCTTTAGATCATTCTTAAAAGTCAGAGTAACGGATTTGTATGAAGGACATGAAAGAAAAAAACTTAAGAAAAATGAATTCCATGAACAAAAGCTCACAGAAAAATGCAAGTCTGCGGTGTGGGAATCATTTGTTGTTTTTGTGAAAAAAGAAGGAAAACAAGTTTTGCAAAACACAAATTTTCACCTCAGTTCCATTTGCTCTTGTGTTAAGTTTGTAATAAAGTCACGCATTTACGAGATCGCACTTCAGTTCATTTGATTTTCAGATAATGTTTTTTATCTTTGTATCTTTTACACAAACATATGATATATATATATATTCATTTTACAGTCCTCTGTGTAGGTTCACGATGGAATAAACACTGTCTGTAGTTCAGCCAGATTTCCAGGTTGACTGGATAAACACACACTGCTTTAATACTGTATCGAGTCAGTGCATATACCAAGCTGGGGAAAGGAAAAGCATTCCACTGTTTTTTCAGGCCGGGTCGGATCCCGGTCTATAACAAGAATTTTATATCGGGTCGGGTAAATAATTGTCGGTTCGTGGTCGGGTCGGGTTGATTCATTTGGACACGTGAAGCCCTCTAGTTCACACTGCAACACAGGCCAGGAATCCCAGGACTTCACCTCCCTTCACTTTCTCAATTTTCCATCACTCCAGTTTTACTCTGTGTGAATCAAACTCATTGAAAGACTTTGAAGGTTTCATTTTCAGTCTCACTCTCCTCTCCCATTTCTTCTCTCTCCCCTCTCTGCCCACTCTCCCCCTCTCTCTCCTTCTCTTGTCTCCCTCTCCTTCCCCCTTTCTCTCCTCTCTGCTCTCCCCTCTCTCGCCTCTCTCCTATTTCTCTTTACCTTCTCCCCCTCTGCTCTTCCCCTCGCTCCTCTGCTCTCCCCCTCCTATCTCAACTCTCCCCCACCTCTCTCTCCTCTCCTCTCTCTCCTCTTTTTGAGGTGAGATATAATTTGGTTGACTCTGATTGGCATTGTTTTAGCAGTGCTGTCCAGAAGCTGACTGATTTCAGTGCCACTCAGTACAGTGAGCTTCGTGGCCAGCTGGCTGAGGAGACTCTTCTCTGGACTGAGCTCTTGGCTTGTCAGGGCTTTGTGGTGGTAGGATTGACCCTAACTCTCTCTCTCTCTCTCCTGTCTCCCCTCTCCCCTCTCCCTCACCTCTTCTCTCTCTCCACTCTCTCTCTCCTCTTTCCCCCACCTCTCCCATCTTTCTCCTCTCCCCTCTTCCCTCTCCTCTCTCTCCACTCTCTCTCTCCTCTTTCCCCCACCTCTCCCATCTTTCTCCTCTCCCCTCTTCCCTCTCCTCTACCCCACCTCTATCCTCTCCCTGTCACACACACAAGGGAGTTTATTAATACTGAATAAAACCCTGAATCACAAAACAGCCCACCTGTGCTGTACCCTGCTCCTCTGTGCTGTACCCTGCTCCTCTGTGCTGTACCCAGCCCCCCTGTGCTGTACCCAGCCCCCCTGTGCTGTACCCTTTTCCCCTGTGCTGTACTCTGCTCCCCTGTGCTGCACCCTAGTAAGGGTTACTAACCGGAGAAAGAAAGGAACAGAGATCTTTGTGTGTTAATAATGGCAAGCACAATAATACAAGCAGTTCTTTCACTCTCAGTTTAAGACGTCAAACTTTCAGAGTGCCAACCCCAAAGAATTCACGTCCAAGACAAAATTAATCAGGTCCATATGTGGCATTTTAGCATTCCCAAATGACAGAAGAACACAATGGCTCTGTATTATATACTGAGGGGCAATGGTAACACAAGTATAGGGCAGTTACAAGGTGGTGAGGCTGGTAGAATGGGACCACAGTATGCTAACTATATTCTAAATGATCTTCAGACAGGCTGTGGCACAAGGGTTCTGTATTGCAGGGAGTACAATTTAGTGGTTCCAGCTGCATGCAGAGAGATCACATGTCTGAGAGCTCTAGTGAAGTCATAGGGGCATTTAAACTTTTTAAAAAGTCCCCAGGATGCGACGACTGGCTTCATGACATGAAGATTATATAATATATTTTATAGACTGCTCAGGATCTTTCAGCCAATCAGAGAGTTGACCAATTCAACTGCAATGTCTGTTCAAAATGGTGACATCAAAAACTAACAGTACTCTCTTCATCAACCTGCTCCCTCTTTAATGAAAATGGCAGTAGAATGATTGGAAAACAAATGCAGCTGGACTTTTAACTTGTATGTGAACTTCGTCCATAACTATTAAATACTTGATAGTAGTGAATTTAGAAATATTAAAAGAAACTAAAATGCAATAGCAAACGTTTCGACTGAAAGTCATTTTTAATGTATTAAAACTAGTGGAAACGCTTAAGAACATAAGAACATAAGAAAGTTTACAAACGAGAGGAGGCCGTTCGGCCCATCTTGCTCATTTGGTTGTTTGTAGCTTATTGATCCCAGAATCTCATCAAGAAGTTTCTTGAAGGATCGCAGGGTGTCGGCTTCAACAACATTACTGGGGAGTTGGTTCCAGACCCTCACAATTCTCTGTGTAAAAAAGTGCCTCCTATTTTCTGTTCTGAATGCCCCTTTATCTAATCTCCATTTGTGACCCCTGGTCCTTGTTTCTTTTTTCAGGTTGAAAAAGTCCCCTGGGTCGACATTGTCAATACCTTTTAGGATTATGAAAGCTTGAATCAGATCGCCGCGTAGTCTTCTTTGTTCAAGACTGAATAGATTCAATTCTTTAAGCCTGTCTGCATACGACATGCCTTTTAAACTTGGTATAATTCTGGTCACTCTTCTTTACACTCTTTCTAGAGCAGCAATATCCTTTTTGTAACGAGGTGACCAGAACTGAACACAATATTCTAGGTGAGGTCTTACTAATGCATTGTAAAGTTTTAACATTACTTCCCTTCATTTAAATTCAACACTTCTCACAATATATCCGAGCATCTTGTTGGCCTTTTTTATAGCTTCCCCATATTGTCTAGATGAAGACCTTTCTGAGTCAACATAAACTCCTAGGTCTTTTTCATAGATTCCTTCTTCAATTTCAGTATCTCCCATATGATATTTATAATTCACATTTTTATTGCTTGCGTGCAGTACCTTACACTTTTCTCTATTAAATGACATTTGCCATGGGTCTGCCCAGTTCTGAATGCTGTCTAGATCATTTTGAATGACCTTTGCTGCTGCAACAGTGTTTGCCACTCCTCCTATTTTTGTGTCATCTGTAAATTTAACAAGTTTGCTTACTATACCAGAATCTAAATCATTAATGTAGATTAGGAATAGCAGAGGATCTAATACTGATCCCTGTGGTACTCCACTGGTTACCTCGCTCCATTTTGAGGTTTCTCCTATGATCAGTACTTTCTGTTTTCTACATGTTAACCACTCCCTAATCCATTTCCTTGAATCCCTACTGCGTTCAGTTTGAGAATTAATCTTTTATGCGGGACTTTGTCAAAAGCTTTCTGGAAATCTAAATAAACCTGTTTTCTAACAACTGTCATTGAATTTATTTAAGTTTCTTTCAGTGTTTCTATTGAAGACACTTAGAAGACTTCTAGTCAAAATGTTTGTCATTCAATTTAAATTTATATTGAAGACATTGAGAAAGACTTCTAATCTCATTGGATTATAGTTTCTATTAGTATTTCCAAAATCAGTTGTTAGAAAACAGGAAACATTGGCAATAACAATTTTTGATTAAGGAAATACTCAAAAGGAAGATTTAAAAGAAGCCAATTAGCATGCAAAGCCCCTGTCCCACTCTCTGATATCCTGGCATTACAGCTGCACTGCCATGAAGTCATTCTCATAAAACAGCTGGAATGACATCTGGAACCGCCGTCAGGCAAAGAACTGAACGACAGGACACTGAAGAAAAACATCCTGCACCGTGACCTCCCCCTCACTGCCCACTCTGAAGTCAGACAGGGAGAGACTGCGACCCCCCCCCTTACCATCTCATTGTGCTTGCAATCTGCAGGAAGTGAGTGTTTTGTTGCTTCAGTACTGAGTTATTATTCTGTCTGTCTGTCTGTCTGTCTGTCTGTCTGTCTGTCTGTCTGTCTGTCTGCGCTACCCAGCCCCCTGATTGGAACCCAGACCCCCAGACTGAAACACAGCCCCCAGACTGGAACTCAGCCCCCAGACTAGAACTCAGCCCCCCAGACTGAAACACAGCCCCCAGTGGAACCCAGGCCTCCAGACTGAAACTCAGCACCCCAGACTGGAACTCAGCCCCCCAGACTGAAACACAGCCCCCCACTGGAACCCAGGCCCCCAGAGGAAGTTGAAAGACAGGAATGAGAGGCTAGTGAATTAGCCAGCGTTCTGGAATTAAAATAATTAGGTTTTTATTTGTATATCCGTATCAAATAAAACAAGTTGAAATACATTGAACTGCAAAAGCAGTTTAAGAAAAAAACAGTTGCATTAAAGATATATAAGCATAAACAGGGTGTATAAAATAATTTGGTTTCCAATTCGTATTCTCACAGAGGTATCATGGGATTTGGTGTCCAATTCTTATTTTCAGTTGTTCATCACATCCTTGAAATTTGTTTTGAAGCAGTTTGAGCTCAGCAAGGTTCAGAGCAATATCTACTGAAGACCAGTACAAGATGCTTCAGTCAGATCCACACTTTGTGCATCATCAATGTGAGACTAAAGGTTTAGACCAGGGCTGTCCAATCACGGTCCTGGAGGGCTATTCCACTCCAGGTTTAACAGGTGACATGAGATAATAAACTAGTCTGGGGTCTGGATGGAGGTTTAATTGGTTCAAATAAACAATTTAAAACAGGGTTGGAACAAAGACCCGGAATGGAAGGCCACTTTGGCCAGCCCTGGTTTAGACTAATGTGACTATTAGTCTCACCTTCTACCCCTGAGTGAGCTTCCCTGTAATTAAACAAACATATCAGACTCATTACATCTCGTTAGCAGCAGTAATTAACCCCACCAGCCCGCCACACTGCGACTGTCAGCAGGGAAACTCACACAGGAGTAGAAGGTACTGATAATCAAATTACATTGACATATCCTGATTGACAGAATACAGAGAGTCAATGGGACTAGCTTCTGATAATATTGGTTTGGTTATTATCAACCACATTTACCAGCCATACAACTGATAAACCCACTTAATATCACTTTGGGAAGGGTGTTTTGAAAGAGAGCTACATTTCTGGTTGATGCTGAGCGAGAGTGGGCTGGGGGTCAGGGAGGGGTAGAGAGTGGGCTGGGGGTCAGGGAGGTGAGAGAGGGCTGGGGGTTGGAGAGGTGAGAGAGGGCTGGAGCTCGAGGAAGTGAGAGAGGGCTGGGGTCAGGGAGGTGAGAGAGGACTGGAAGTCGGGGAGGTGACAGTAGGCTGGGGGTCAGGAGGTGAGAGAGGGCTGGGGGTCGGGAGGGGTAGGGAAGGCTGGGGTCGGGAGGTGAGAGAGGACTGGGTGTCGGGAAGGCGAGAGTGGACAGGAGGTTGGGGGAGGTGAGACTGGGCTTGGCATAGGGGAGGGGTAGAGAGGGCTGGGGGTCAGGGAGAGGTAGAGGTGGCAGGGGATCGGTGAGGTGAGAGCAGGCGGGGGTCAGGGAGATGTAGAAAGAGGGCTGGGGGTTATCTCAGTAGTCCTCGTATCTCTGGGGTCTCAGTACAATACTGTGGTAGGTCCTGATGCAGGAGAAAGCAGTTGGGGGAATCAGGCGCCGGTCAATCAGGTTGTTCTCAAGATGGACAGAGATGAGAGCGGAGTCCTCCATCACACGAGTGTCACAGATTGAGTTCAGGGGGACGTACCTGAGCAGAGAGGAATTATCACAGCATTAAACCAGCAATGAGAGGAGAGAAGAGAGAGGAGAGGAGAGAGGGGCTGATGGGAGAGGAGAGAGGGACAGGGGTGATGGGAGAGGAGAGGAGAGGGGATACAGAGGGGAGGAGAGAGGGGGTAATGGGTGAGAGTTGGGGGGTAGGGAGAGCAGGGGTATACAGCAGGTGAAGGGGGTGGAGAGCGAGGTGTATAGTGCGGGGAAGGGGATGGAAAGCGGGGGGAGGGGGAGTGTCTGTACCTGATGTTGTTGTCGTTGAGCCGCAGCACCTGCAGGTTGCGGAGGTTCAGGATGCCGCGAGGCACGGCTGTAAGCTGGTTGTTCTCCAGCAGCAGCTCGGCGAGAGAGTGGTGCAGCCCAAGGAAGGAGAGCGCGTGGATCCCGCTGTCACGCAGCTGGTTGTGGGAGAGGTGCAGGAACTCGAGGCCCGGCTTCATGTGAGCAAAGACGTACCCAGGGATGCGCTCGATGTGGTTGTGATGAGCGAGGAGCCGGCGCAGCGAAGAGGGCAGGAAGGAGGGCACGTGCACCAGCCCGTTATAGGACAGATCCAGCAGATCCAGCCCCCTGAAGCACACAGGGACACAGGGGGAAGGGTACCCCAGGAAATAGTCATTTTGCACTTTTCCCATGATTATACTATCCATTTACTACAGTCTACAATCTTTGGTCATGTTTTTTAATATGCTTTACCATACCTCTCTGTGCTTTATATTGGGTACCTATGCTTTACCATGCTGTCAAATGTGCTTTATTACACTCTGCTGTGCCTTTACTGTGGGGACTTTTTCACAGGCATTGAAGACATTGGGGTTTATTTCCAAAGCATTTAAAATGTTTTTGCTCCATTTCTTTCACAAGGTCAATAAAACCCCCTTTCAAAACCTCGCTTACTTAAACTGGCTAACATTAAAGTGATAGTCACTGACACAACAGTCCCTTCAATCCCACCTGCCTGCTTCCATTTCATTTCTTTCAAAGCAGCACAGTGGAAATCTGCAGTCAGTGTATGTAGAGAAATGGGTTATTTTACTAGCTACAATCACAGAGCAGTTATTTGTTCATGCAAAACATACAGAACAAGGGTGAAAACTGGGGCAATTATTGAAGATATTATAAGAGCATAAGTTTACAGAGGAGACCATTCGGCCCTGCAGAGCTCGTCCGGTTCCGAGCAGCTCACTGATCTCAGAACTTTGTGAAGTCGGGTCTTAAAAGCAACACATGGGAACATGTAACTCAATAAAAGAAAAAAGGTCCTTATATACCCTTTAAAGCTGCTACTGAGACATGGGCTCTGACTGCTTGCAGTTTCACATGGTTCAGACTGGAAATAATAATATTTTTTGTGGGTTTGAAATTCCCTGAGGGATCTGCTTGGCTGCTAATGAAAACGTGGTTGTTTTCAGTTTATATATATATATATATATTTTCCTCTGGCTTCTTTCCTTCTTAATTTATTCTATTTTTCTCCCTTTCTGTTTGCCAGACATTACTCAGGGATTTATATCATGACACAGTTCGGGTGAAAGTTGGAATGAAATGCACAGCACAAAAGGAGCATTGTGCTTCTGCAAGTGCAGACAATTACAAAACGTTTCTTCAAACCCCAGGGAGACCGACTCCTGACCCAGCGCCCCACACTGCAGTACAGCTAAAGAAAACAGGACAAACCAGCCTGTCAGTGACATCCATCCACCCCAGCAATATAAACCAGCCTGTCAGTGACATCCATCCCCCATCCCAGCAATATAAACCAGCCTGTGAGTGACATCCATTCACCATCCCAGCAATATAAACCAGCCAGTCAGTAAGGCTGGGGCGATGCCTAATTTTTCACTAGATATATCGTTCTCCAAAAAAGCAGATGCATCGATTTATCAACGTTATGAAAGGGTAAAAAAAACACAGTAATACATGTGGAGCTGTGGAGCTACTGTGTAACATTACAAGTAACGCCTTAAAAACTACTATGCATTTTAAATTGATTACATCAGTTTAGTAATTTAATATATTAAATTATTGATTTTTTTTTTACCTTATTCGTGTTGATTTGTACCAGCAAAATAAAAATAAAAAGTTGTTTAAATCCATAACCAGCCAGAGTAACAACCAACCAAGAGAAAAACTACGCAGGACATTTTAATACAACGCAAAACAAATAACAGCAGTGCGTTTCTAAAACGCAGATGTGAAAGACAACATTTCCCCTTTTCATCCCTGTCCAATCATTGTGTTTATATTACAAAGTTGTTTTCATGCAATGCAACACGTAAAAATGGTTCCACTGCTCCCTACATCCTCTTTTAAAAAAAACAAAACTAAAAAAATCAGCGGAGGTCTCATGTAGTGTATCAGCAGAACAGGGCTTTAGCTGTCAGAACAGAGGGCAGACCCGCAAACACTGTCATTTACATGAGGATCATCTAAAACATTCAACGGAAGCTCCTGATAATTATTAAGAACATAAGAACATAAGAAAGTTTACAAAGGCCATTCGGCCCATCTTGCTCGTTTGGTTGCTAGTAGCTTATTGATCCCAGAATCTCATCAAGCAGCTTCTTGAAGGCTCCCAGGGTGTCAGCTTCAACAACATTACTGGGGAGTTGGTTCCAGACCCTGACAATGCTCTGTGTAAAAAAGTGCCTCCTATTTTCTGTTCTTAATGCCCCTTTATCTAATCTCCATTTGTGAACCCTGGTCCTACTGACTCACTGTCGTAGGTTCCTTTATGCCTTCAATAGACACTAGGGTCCTTGAGGTTGCACGGTCACACCACCAACACTAGATGGCGGAGGCGAGATGTCCCCCATGTGCTGTCCGCTCATTCTCCCTTGCGAGAGCTTTGGTATACTTTCCCAAAAGTATCATTAGCGGTCTTCTTTGAATTGAAAGGGCATGGTATGTAACCCCGGTTCCTTGAAAGAGAAAATGACCACCAACTTTGCGAGGTCGCATCACTCGCATTCCAAGATTCAATGCAAAAGAGGCTGAAGCCTCCGTGCAGTGACTATTTATTACCTCGGGAGGCGGGACTGAGGACGTCACTCCACGGAGGGGCCTATCGGCAGCTTTGATATAAAATGCTCAGCGAATACCTGACAAGCAGACATATCCCAAAAGTATTGTTTTGATGGTCATCTTCTCTTTCAGGGAACCGGGGTTACACCCGTAACCTATCGATTGTCTCGATGCTGTAAGAAAAACACTGATTTATGAAAACGTATCGCAGCTAAACATCACATTGCACAGGACTGTCAGCAGAAAAACAATATAAGAAATATAATCACTAAACATTGACCCGAAGCACAAAGCCAAAGCCACACTGGATTGGTTGAACAAGAAGAGAATTAATGTTCTTGAGTGGCTCAGTCAAAGTCCTGACTTGAATCCAATCAAAAATTTATGGCGAGACTTGAAAATTGCAGTCCATTGACGATCCCCAACAAACTTATCAGAACTGGAGAAATTTTCCTGTGAAGAATGGGCAATAATTTCACCATCCTGCTGTGCAAAGCTAGTAGAGACTTCTCCAAAAAGACTGATAGCAATAATTGCTGCAAAAGTTGCTTTAACCAAGTAATGACTTAAGGGGCTGAATACTTATGCAACCAGTAAAGTTCATTCTGTACATTTTCTTTGCAAGTTTTGCTGACATTTAACCTCCTCCTCATATAACATATAACTGGGATCCTTCAAGAAGCGGTTTGATGAGATTCTGGGATCAATAAGCTACTAAAACCAAACAAGCAAGATGGGCCGAATGGCCTCCTCTCGTTTGTAAACTTTCTTATGTTCTTTCTAACAGTGTTTAGTCTAACCACTACAGCTTTGCATAAAAAAAGTTTGTTTGAAAAACTGTGCATAAATTATTTGCAATTCAACAAAATGTGACATTATTGGTAGGGGGTGAGTACTTCTTCAAACCACTGTAGTTAGAATACTCTGGTCCCATTCTACCAGCCTCACCCTATTGTAGCTGCCCCTTTACTTGTGCTACCATTGCCCCTCAGTGTAATATGCTGGTCTGCTTGACTCAATCTCTTCTAGTTTCAATAACACTGATGAAGGCACTAGAGCCCAAATGCTTGTCTGCTTAACTCAGTTTCTTCTGATGGGAGTCCACATTATATAATGTGACTCACAAACTTATTTCAACATTGAAGACACTGAGAAAGATTTCTACTCAAAAAGCTTGTCATTGAATTTATTACGTTTATTTTAGTATTTCTACTGAAGACACTTAGAAAGGCTTCTTGTGGAAACGAAAGTGTGTGATGGGAAGGCCTGTGGTGTCAGTGACGTTGTTAACTGTGTAATGAGAAGGCCTCTCTGTCAGTGACGTTGTTAAGTGTGTGATGGGAAGGCCTGTGGTGTCAGTGATGGGAAGGCCTCTCTGTCAGTGACGTTGTTAAGTGTGTGATGGGAAGGCCCCTCTGTCAGTGACGTTGTTAAGTGTGTGATGGGAAGGCCTCTCTGTCAGTGACGTTGTTAAGTGTGTGATGGGAAGGCCTGTGGTGTCAGTGATGTTGTTAAGTGTGTGATGGGAAGGCCTGTCTGTCAGTGACGTTGTTAATTATTATTATTATTATTTGTTTATTTAGCAGACGCCTTTATCCAAGGCGACTTACAGAGACTAGGGTGTGTGAACTATGCATCAGCTGCAGAGTCACCTACAACTACGTCTCACCCGAAAGACAGAGCACGAGGAGGTTAAGTGACTTGCTCAGGGTCACACAATGAGTCAGTGGCTGAGGTGGGATTTGAACCGGGGACCTCCTGGTTACAAGCCCTTTTCTTTAACCACTGAACCACACTACCTTGTGTGTGATGGGAAGGGCTCTCTGTCAGTGACGTTGTTAAGTGTGTGATTACACTGTGCTTCACGCAGAATGGCCCATTTAGTTTTAAACACAGGTTTCTATACTGAAAATAAAATACCACTGTCATTTCCGCTAGAAACACAGAGAGACACTGACACACAGAGACTCTGAGACACGCAGACACATACACACTGAGATACACACACACAAACAGATACACACAGAGACACTGACACACAGAGACTCTGAGACACGCAGACACATACACACTGAGATACACACACACAAACAGATACACACAGAGACACTGACACACAGAGACTCTGAGACACGCAGACACATACACACTGAGATACACACACACAAACAGATACACACAGAGACACTGACATACAGAGACTCTGAGACACACAAGCACACACAGACACACTCACTGAGACACGCAGACACTCACACACACAGAGACACACAGAGACACTGACATACAGAGACTCTGAGACACACAAGCACACACAGACACACTCACTGAGACACGCAGACACACACACACACAGATACACACAGAGACACTGACATACAGAGACTCTGAGACACACAAGCACACACAGACACACTCACTGAGACTCGCAGACACACACACACACAGAGACACACAGAGACACTGACATACAGAGACTCTGAGACACACAAGCACACACAGACACACTCACTGAGACACGCAGACACACACACACAGATACACACAGAGACACTGACATACAGAGATTCTGAGGCACACAAGCACACACAGACACACTCACTGAGACACGCAGACACACACACACAGAGATACACACAGAGACACTGACATACAGAGACTCTGAGGCACACAAGCACACACAGACACACTCACTGAGACACGCAGACACACACACACACACAGATACACACAGAGACACTGACATACAGAGAGTCTGAGACACACAAGCACACACAGACACACTCACTGAGACACGCAGACACACACACACACAGACAGATACGCTCACTGAGACACGCAGACACACAGATACACTGAGAAACAGACACACACAGACACCAACACTCAGATACACTGAGACACACAGACATACACACACACTAAGCTGACAATAACAAACAGCCAAGCCTGCGTGAAGGTTTCACTTCCACAAGAAACCTTTCTAAAAAGATTTAATATTTAGCTAAATATGTAACTAAATCTTAAATCTCTTAACAAGATTTAACATTTAGCTAAATATTTAACTGGCCAGCTAAATCTGGAGTTTGTATGCAAATGAGCTCCACTCCATTCTTTTAGGAGGGCAGGTGAAGTACTGTGTGTGTGTGTGTGTGTGTGTGTGCGTGCGTGCGTGCGTGCGTGCGTGCGTGTATACACACACTGCATATTTCAAATATGTTTTTTCAAAGCAAGAGTAAAAGCACATAAAACCAACAGTCCTCCTTCTGCCATTCTCTCACTGGACGACAAAAACCACCCCATGTATGGTGGCCTCTACACCAGCAGCAACTGCACGCTCGATAATTTCATGTAAATTATTGGAATCGGCCACGATGTCTGAACGTGAACCTGACCGAAGACCGTGGATATACAGTATTTCACCCGTTCCCCCTACGAATGCTCCCGTAAAGCACAAAGTGGACGGAGCTCATTTGCATACAGAGTCCAGATTTAGCTGGCCAGTTATTATTATTATTATTATTATTATTATTATTATTATTATTATTATTATTATTATTATTATTATTATTATTATTTAGCAGACGCCTTTATCCAAGGCGACTCAGAGAGACTAGGGTGTGTGAACTATGCATCAGCTGCAGAGTAGAGAGTGACACGGGGATGAAACTTCAGTCCTGTCCCATCCCGTCCTGTCAAAAACGCTTCTGGCCCATCCCATCCCATGAAAGAGTCATCATTTCCAATCCTGTCCCATCCTGTCCTGTCCAAAAAAAAATCCCGTCCCATCCCATCCCGTGATATACAGAGATCAACTATTATTTGGAGATACAAATATTTTCCTATCCATGTATAAAATTAGGGTTTATAGGGTTTTGCATTAAACACTACTAGTATACTACTAGTAATTAGTTTTTAGTTTTTGTTTTTTTTTTAGAAAAAAATACAGTGCAAGCACAGGGTCTTCATAAGCACAATGTGCAATATAATGATGTAATATATACATTCGGTAATATAAAAACAACGTAGAGGTTTGTGAAGCAGTTTCAGTTTCTAAATCGGTTACTAAGCAACCCGGCTCAGAGATTTTAGTATGTCAATGCCACAATAAACTGTCAGTGAAATACAGTATTATGAATTATAAGTATTATGAGGTCACAGTCTCCTGGCCCCGCACCGGGAGATGGAGATCGCCCTCTGTGTATTTCCGAGTATTATTTGATTCATTGTAGCGCGATTAAAGATAATTTGATAAAATGAATTGTGTATGCTTATGGTAACAGTCAAGTTCCATGTCATAGGCTCTTTTACGACTTTAAAGAGCAAAATAACACTCTTCCTGTCTGCTGGTGGCAGAGTAGTCCCGTTCCTTCCCTTTCCCGGATGCTTAAATCCCGTTCTTGCCCGTCCTGAGAGGGGCTGCAGAGTCACTTACAACAACTATTGAGCTAAATGTTAAATCTTGTTAAGAGATTTAAGATTTAGTTCAATATTTAGCTAAATGTTAAATCTTGTTAAGAGATTTAAGATTTAGTTCAATATTTAGCTAAATGTTAACCTGGGATTTACAATTGAATCTGGTTTATGTTTCGAGGCTCTTATTCGTAATGTCACTAAACCCTTGTCATTACTCTGCCAAGTATGGTAGAGTGTTTTCCATCCCTTTGTCATACTTGCCAACATTTGGAAACTGTTTACCGGGACGCTCTTCCCCACGGCGGGGCGGGGCGGGCGGGGCGGGGGTTGGGGGGCATACGCATCATACACATGGGAGGAGTCATGCGCAAAAAACAGTCATTATCATATAATAGACGTATCCCCCCAACTCAACACGACACGACCATCATGACAGTAAAAATACACATAATGAAGCGTTCTTACCTTTGTATAAGTTAGTGATCAGCAGATGTGTGAGCCGCACGAAGAGCCCAGCGTGTGGTTTTCACTAACTCTACTGTGCAGAATAAATGATTTTTTTTTTTATGGGTAAATATCGGGACTTTCTTCCTATGCATCGGGACGCGGGACATTTGCAAGGAAATCGGGACTGTCCCGACCATATAGGGACAGTTGGCATGTATGCTTTGTTTATGTTTGTGATTTATGGTATTATTATTGTTTGCGGCGCGGGCGAAAAGCCGCCGCCATTATTTGTTATTGTTTTATTGTGATTTTAGAAATACCTTGCGAGAATGTTGGCTAGTAAATTACTGAATTGGCTGACAGTCACGCATCTTTAGTAAACCCGTGCAGAATGTGACCGAGGGGTTAACAAGATAATTAGTTGCTAGTTAATCCCTCGGTTACCATTATAAGAACCTGCAGCTATACACATTGGTTTTCAGAAGTATTCACCCCCCTGCAAAGTTTTCACATTTTGTTGGCACCTGAGCGTACTCCACGACTCTTTCAAATTAGACTTTACATGTAGAATCTACACAAACTACTCCACACTGTTAAAGTTAAAACATGCATATACACTATAAATAAGTAAGATTTACAGAGCAAAACAGATTAATCTCAGTTGCATAAGTATCCAACCCCTTTGCTCCTGCAGCCCTAAATCAGCTCAGGTGTAAATGGTTTGTTTGAAACGTCACAAAATTAGTGAAATGGCTTCAGCCTGTGTGAACTCAAAGTGGTTTAGCTTGTGGATAATATCCCTCAGGTATATAAAGACTTTCAAGCTGCAACTCACATAGTTGTGAAGTCCATCATTAAGAAGTGGAAGATGCATCATACCACCCAGACAGTACCCAGATCAGGTCACCCTCCCAAACTGAGCAGCCGGGCAAGCAGGAAACTAACCCTAAACCCTAAATCTAACTCACTGCATGTTCACAGCCAAACTACTGGAGATTAGCAAGAAGTGAAGTGAGATGGAAACTGTTTTTACAAACTTCTCCCCCTTGTGGAGGGATCTAGAATTACATTAAGAGGCAATCTCTTTGTCTTTTTATATTCTGAATTTGAAAGAACAACTGGGGTGATGGGAAGGGGGAGTGGGATGGAGGGGGAGGGGAGAGAGAGGGGTTAGACTCACGGGAGGTGTATCCAGGCCAGCGGGGCGATGCGGGTCTCTTGCAGGCGGTTGTTACTCAGCACCAGCACACTGAGGTTCAGGGTCTTGTTGAGAACTCCCTCGGAAACCTCCTCAATCACATTCCCAGCCAAGTGCAGCTCCTGAGAAACATGCAGGGTGAGAGCAAGACACACAGAGAGGCAGGGGCTGGATCTACACACACTGACACACACACACACACACACTGACACCCACAACCACACACACACACACTGACACACATACACACACACACACTGACACACACACTTACACACACACACACACACCCACACACACACACACACACACACACACACACACACACACACACACACACACACAGATGCACACACACACACAGATATGCACACACACATGGTAACACTTTATATTAAGTTGCTTCTTATTAATGGTTTATAAATGTATACTAGATGTGTAATAACAATGTTATATAGTGCTAATAAAGCATTGTAGATGGTTTATAACCATGCAATAGCCATAGACGGAATTACGTTTAAACATCCCAAAGTACAGTAGGTAGCTAAAAACTGTCCCCTTTATTAATACATAATTCTGTCTATGGCTATTGCACGGTAAACATCCCAAAGTAGAACAGGTGGCTAAAAACTGTTTCCTTTATAAACTGGAATTCCATCTATGGCTATTGCATGATTATAAACACGTTATTAACACTTTATAACATAGTTATTAAGCATCTATTATATATTTATAAAACAGTTATAAAATATTAACCCTTTGCAGCCCATTTATTAAGTGCGTGTCAGGTTCGTCAGGTCCAATTTATTTTCACACGCGCAGTTAATTTTAGACGCGCTGTTTAAAAGTATTTTTTTCCACAGTCAAATGGGTTTAAAAGGCCCTGCATATCAACAAAGCACTCACTAGGCATCTCCAGCCCCACCCCACCATTTCGTTCGCTATAGCTTTCATATATGCTAAGAAATAAATAATAATATTAATAATAGTCGTACATACCGATCAATCATCTCCTGATCACTCAGTTTATCACCAAACTCCTCAATAATACGATCCAAGTCATTATTTTATAACTATAACATCTCAAAAAGCTCTGCAAATGTCTGTGATATTCTCTGAGCGCTGATGAAGTAGCAGCCAGCTTGTTTCCTTATGGCCGATGTTATCTGATGCCAGGGGCAAGTATGACTATTCATGAGATACACCCTTTTTTTTCGGCTTGTCTCGGCTCCTGTCGCTCCCACTCGGCCATTGAATGGTTTTCTCGGCTTTTTTCCAGAGAAAAAACGACTAGAAACCCATTTTTTGCGTTTTTTTGATGATGTCGGACAGGGTCCCACAATGGACCGGATAGGAATAATCGCAATGTCGGACCAGGTATGTCTTAGGACCGCAAAGGGTTAATAGTTAAGTTAATACAAAGTGTTACCGACGCACACACACACAAACACACACACACACAAACACACACACAAAAACACA
>CM060298.1:2902631-3025131 GCA_030684275.1 Acipenser oxyrinchus oxyrinchus | reverse complement strand
TCAACGAGAGACATGATGACATCACCAACGATAGAGAGACACAATGACATCACCAACGAGAGACATGATGACATCACCAACGACAGAGAGACACGATGACATCAACGAGAGAGAGACACGATGACAACACCAACGATAGAGAGACACAATGACATCACCAACGAGAGACATGATGACATCACCAACGACAGAGAGACACGATGACATCAACGAGAGAGAGATACGATGACTTCACCAATGACAGAGAGACACGATGACATCACCAACGATTGAGAGACACAATGACATCACCAACGAGAGACATGATGACATCACCAACGACAGAGAGACACAATGACATCAACGAGAGAGAGACATGATGACATCACCAGAGAGAGAGAGACACGATTACATCACAGAGAGAGAGAGAGACTCTTCTCTCCTCTATCCTCGCCTCTCCTCTCCCTCTCACCCCTCTCTTACCCTTGAAACTGTGCTGATCGAGCCCCTGCAGTTTGTTATCATTCATTTTCAGCTCCTCCAGTGATGGTGATAGCAGTGGGATCTGTGTAATCCGGTTCCCATCCAGGTTCAGTCTCTTCAGTTTAATGAGATTCTGCAGCACGGAACCAAGGAAAGCAAATCGTGATAATAACATCAAGCTCCTGGCTCCTGATCATTAAAACAATACACTTCATTACTGGGAGTTCTGAAACTGGTTCTGGGTTTATGCTGCATTCTTCCCTCTTCTCTCTCCCCTCTCTCCCCTCTCTTCCCTCTCCCTCTCTCCCCTCTCCCACTGTCCCCTATCTACTCCCTCCTCCCTCCCCTCCCGTCTCTCCTCCCCTCTCTCGCTCTCTCATCTCCCCACTATCTCTCCCCTCTCTCTCCCTCTCCTCCTCACTCTGAACGCTCCTGGGTGCATGGTTGATCTGCCCCCCCTCTCTCCCCCTCCTCACTCTGAACGCTCCCGGGTGCATGGTTGATCTGCCCCCCTCTCCCCCTCCTCACTCTGAACGCTCCTGGGTGCATGGTTGATCTGCCCCCCCTCTCTCCCCCTCCTCACTCTGAACGCTCCTGGGTGCATGGTTGATCTGCCCCCCCTCTCTCCCCCTCCTCACTCTGAACGCTCCCGGGTGCATGGTTGATCTGCCCCCCCTCTCTCCCACTCCTCACTCTGAACGCTCCCGGGTGCATGGTTGAGTTGTCCAGTCGGTTCTTGCTGAGGTCCAGCCACTCCAGGTTGGGCAGTCCTAAGAACGCATGCTCCGGGATCTCTGAAATCTCATTCTCTATGACACAGAGACATGACAGGGATCAGATATAACACAGTGCATCTATCAGTCCTGCCCACAGCGTGTATAACACAGTGTATCCATCAATCCTGCCTACAGCATGCTTCCATTAGCTCTCAATGTATTCCTTCACGGATACAAAATATATTTCAGAATGTAATTCATAAAAATATAGAGCAATTGTGTAAATATTGTACAGTACTGACACACATTATAGAAACAACAAATGATTTAAAGAATGACTGGGGGTGGGGCATTTATTGCCCATTATTCCTTACTCATACTACTTGCTCACTAAATATCTTGATATCCCTGAATGGATAATCATCTCGTCGTTAAAAATATGCAAAGGATTTTAATGAGCAATCCGTCTCACAATTTCAGTGGTACCCTAAATATGATCAATTTACTAACAACCAATAACCAAATCTGGATGGAGATGTATTCTCTATTTTACCCCCAAAACACACTTCCTGAGCGGTGACTCTGCCAAGACTGGTGCACTATTCAATGCAGTGTTGATCTTGGCAGCCCTTAGACAGAAACCTATTCTTGAGGGTAAAATGTTGAGAAAATGTCAAACCCAATCATTCCATATTGGTAACAAGTGGGCATTAATACCCCTCCCCTGTGCCTCTCTCCTCTCAGTAATGCCCTCGCTGTGACTCTCTCATCTCACCCCTCCCCTGTGACTCTCTCCTCTGAGTAATACCCTCCCTTGTGACTCTCTCCTCTCAGTAATACCCTCCCTGTGACTCTCTCCTCTGAGTAATACCACTCCCTTGTGACTCTCTCCTCTCAGTAATAACCTCCCCTTTGACTCTCTCCTCTGAGTAATACCACTCCCTTGTGACTCTCTCCTCTCAGTAATAACCTCCACTGTGACTCTCTCCTCTCAGTAATACCCCTCCCCTGTGACTCTCTCCTCTCACCTGCCAGGTACAGAGTTGTGACTCCAAGGTCGTGGAGGATGGGCAGGTGTCTCATTCTGGCGTTGCCGCAGGCGATGGTGGAGTCAGAGAGGATGCAGCCTGGCGGGAGAGACTCCATGAACCTGCCCCTAGGGGGCAGCAGAGAGTCAGGGAGGGGCCGGCCAAAGAAGAAATCATCAAGATCATCTCCCAGCCCAACAATGTCTTCAAACTCCTCCTCCAGATCCTCCTCATCAGAGTCCTGAAGATCTATCAGCCTCACCCTGCCCCTCCTCCTCCCCTCCTCCCCTCTCTTCTCCTCTGCTGGCTTCTCAATCTTCTTTCCAGATTTCTGGACTTCCTGCTTCTTAACAACACCAACTTTCTGTTTCCCAGTCTTCACTTCCTGTTCCCCAGACCTCACTTCCTGTTTCTTTGGTGCTGTTACTTCCTGTTTCTTTGGTGTCGTCACTTTGTGCTTCTTTGATGTCGTCACTTCCTGCTTCTTTGGTGTCGTCACTTCCTGCTTCTTTGGTGTCGTCACTTCCTGTTTCTTTGGTGTCATCATGTCCTGCTTCTTTGGTGTTGTCACTTCCTGCTTCTTTGGTTCTGTCACTTCCTGCTTCTTTGGCATAATCACTTCCTGTTTCCCAGCTACAGTTGGCAACACCTGTTTGGAAATCAAGACGGGATGTTTGATTAGTTAAGGTAATTCCAGCATGTTACCTTGTTTACTGACATTCAGAAAGATTTACAGGACAGATCACTTCAGTTCTACAGTTCTAGTTGACTGTAGACTTGTGTCTTTATTTTAGAATATGCATGGAAGTTCACTAGATTATATTCCTTTTCCAAAATATGTTCTATAGTTCAAAGCATTCCAGGATATATTTCCATATATTTTATCATAAATTTAAAATATTTTTTCAATATACAACTTTGAAGAATACAAAATACATTTTTTCAAAATATGTCTTGCACTTTCATCAGATATGTTTGCAATGTATCCTTAAACTAATGTACTTTGGAATTTGTTATGGAACATATTACACTATATTAAAAACATCTTTTCTAATACATTTCAATATATTTTATGGGTTGTGTTTCCAGCCATTACCTCTCTGGAGCTGAACTCCGTTTCCTGTCTCCTGATTCCCACTTCCTTCCTCTTGAGGGCACTCTCTTCCTGTTTGCGGAACCTGGGTCTGGCAGACTGGTTCCTCTTACTGGTTTCCAGTTTGGGGGCGGCAGTGGGCTGTGGTTTGGTGTTTCGTTCTGGTTTGCGTCTCATGTTTCTCTTGGGTGGTGCTGATTTTGTGCGGTCCTCTCCTCCCTGCATCTTCCCTCTCTCTGTGTGGACGGCAGACAGGGATGTGAGAGACAGAAAGAAAGAGAGACAGGGATACAGCAGCAATGACACTCCTCATTATCAATGACTTTCTAGTGCAGTAATACTTTGTTATAAAGAAACGACAAGAGAAAAGAAAGAGAGGAATGCATTATAAAAGGACAAGAAAAAGGAAAGAATGGAAGAAGGATGAAAGGAAACGAAGAGAGAGAAAGAGAAAAAAAGAAAAGACTTCATTGAAGAGAGTTCTGAAGCCCAGGACTGGGTGCAGCAGGGCTGCTGTGTGTTCCAGGTATTCAGTTAGTTCTCAGACAGTGGCGATGCTGTACCTGTGTTTTTGCACTGGGGACTGGTGATTCTCTCACAGCTCTCCCTCCCTCTCTCACACTGGCACACTGTGCAGGGCTCAGGAGACCAGACTGCTCCTTCATACAGAAATATACCATTCACTAAACATTGGGGACCTGTGGAAAGAGAGAGGGACATGACCACACTATTGAAGAGCACTAGAGCCCAAACGCTGGTCTGCTTGACTCCGCTTTGTCTAGTTTTTGCTTCTGATTTAAGGTGCGACAAGTTCAGGAGCTGCTCTTCAGTACTAGTTGGCTGCCATAGACATGTGTAACGCAGGCTAGATCAGCAAAGACTCTGTGTTCTTGTGCGTATTTTCGCCTTGTTCCCCTTTCTTAACACGTTTTGCATCACTTTATAGAATTTTGCTTCATAAAGTCGAATGAAACCTGTTGAATAATGTTACATAACATATTGAATTACATACCACTTTGTAGTTTTCCATATATTTAACAAAAAACTGACAGAAAATAAAAAATGTGACATTTCGAAATCTAACATGAAATACTGTACTACTAGTGTGTGTGTGTGTGTGTGTGTGTGTGTGTGTCAGTGTGTGTGTGTGTGTGTGTGTGTGTGTGTGTGTGTGTGTGTGTGTGTGTGTGTGTGTGTCAGTGTGTGTGTGTGTGTGTGTGTGTGTGTGTGTGTGTGTGTGTGTGTGTGTGTGTGTGTGTGTGTGTGTGTGTGTGTGTGTGTGTGTGTGTGTGTCAGTGTGTGTGTGTGTGTGTGTGTGTGTGTGTGTGTGTGTGTGTGTCAGTGTGTGTGTGTGTGTGTGTGTGAGTGTGTGTGTCAGTGTGTGTGTGTGTGTGTGTGTGTGTCAGTGTGTGTGTGTGTGTGTGTGTGTGTGTGTGTGTCAGTGTGTGTGTGTGTGTGTGTGTGTGTGTGTGTGTCAGTGTGTGTGTGTGTGTGTGTGTGTGTGTGTGTGTGTGTGTGTGTGTCAGTGTGTGTGTGTGTGTGTGTGTGTGTGTGTCAGTGTGTGTGTGTGTGTGTGTGTGTGTGTGTGTGTGTGTGTGTGTGTGTCAGTGTGTGTGTGTGTGTGTGTGTGTGTGTCAGTGTGTGTGTGTGTGTGTGTGTGTGTGTGTGTGTGTGTGTGTGTGTGTGTGTGTGTGTGTGTGTGTGTGTGTGTGTGTGTGTGTCAGTGTGTGTGTGTGTGTGTGTGTGTGTGTGTGTGTGTGTGTGTGTGTGTGTGTGTGTGTGTGTGTGTGTGTGTGTGTGTGTGTGTGTGTGTGTGTGTGTGTGTGTGTGTGTGTGTGTGTGTGTGTGTGTGTGTGTGTGTGTGTGTGTGTGTGTGTGTGTGTGTGTGTGTGTGTGTGTGTGTGTGTGTGTGTGTGTGTGTGTGTGTGTGTGTGTGTGTGTGTGTGTGTGTGTGTGTGTGTGTGTGTGTGTGTGTGTGTGTGTGTGTGTGTGTGTGTGTGTGTGTGTGTGTGTGTGTGTGTGTGTGTGTGTGTGTGTGTGTGTGTGTGTGTGTGTGTGTGTGTGTGTGTGTGACAGGCAACTAGAACTGAAGAGCAGCTCCTGAACTCAGGTAAGAAGTACAGTATTTGAGGACTTGCATTAAGAAGCACTCAGACAGATTGCTAACATGATAAAAAAGGTAAGGCGACAGTAACCTGTAAATGATCACTGAGGCCCCACTCACCTGAGTGAGCCCCAGATCGAGGGGCTGCTGTCTGTGTCCTGGGCCCTCTTTCCTCTCCAGCCTTATCTGCTATCTGCTCCTGCCTTCTCAATGCAGAGTGGACCTGTCCCCAGCACAGGACTAAAGCACAGAGCAACAACATCTGCATCCTCAATCCGAGATAGAACAAACTGGACAGATCCTGAATTCAGACTGTATTGAGGGGTCCAGACTGTGAACTGCCTGCTTCTACAGCATATACAGGGGAGAGGGAGAGAGGAAAGCAGAGGGAGAGCGGGGGAGAGGGGGAGCCCTTTCAACAAAGCTTCTCATTGATTCAGTGTGGAAGTCACCACACAGTCTCTACTGATTCATTCAACAGGGAGGACTGCACTACTGGGCTGGGCATTGAGAACATGTGCAACATGATGTGAAATGGGATTTCATTGAAATGAATGCAAATCATTGAAATGAACTCTTCTGTTGAAAAACCCTTTCTTTTTCTAATGAAATATGTTATTTTGATGACATTTATAATATGAAATATGGATTTAGGAATATTTAGCTTTTCATTGCCGTGGTATAATTTTTGAAGGGCTGTAACATCAAAAATTCTCAGTGAATACAATTAAATTGTCACTGTAACACTGAGAAAGACTTCTAGTGGCACGTTTATTATTGAATTTATTGAGTTTCTTTTAGTATTTCTATTTAAGATAGACAAAGAAAAATGCATTATGCTTTTGCAAAAACTAATAATAAATCAAATCAAATCAAATTGTAACCCTTGTAAAAAAATTTTTGCTAATAAAAAGAACAAAAAGAATGACAGCTTTTGTCAAATACAATAATTTTTCAGAAAAATGTAAACTGAATAGTCAGTCGACCCAACAGGGTTGAATGATGAAAAATGATGATTTCTGCTGATGATACGGGAAACACTAATAATTTTGCAGTACAATAAATAATCCAGATTTAACAGATTATTAATAATACAGTATCATGATAATCCATTATTGTCCCAAACCTCCCGACTTGCGATTCATTATCGGAGAAAGTCAAATAAAGAAAAGAAAAAATCTTGACACAGCACGCGTGTGGAGAGCTGGTTTCGAATGGGTTCATGTCAGTGTGTGTTTAGTCCCTGCTAGAGGGGGCTGCAGTGATGAAAGGCTGCTTTGTACTCCCTCTACACAGGCCAGACTGAGAACACTGACTGAGATTCAGCTCTGAAACCTGGGAGAACTTGAAAGAGCCTCCCCTACAAAAACACACCTAGTCTAACACTGTAACTGAACTGTAGTTAAAGATGAAAAGCTGAAATAATCAAGTTTAAAACCTTTTACCAGGGGGATACCAAAGCAGTAAACTTTGTGAGATCAGAACAGATCTCAATGCAAGTAGAAGTAGTGAAAGGATTGACTCTGCTGCTGCTGCTCGGTGTATCTTTCTGAGATCACAGCAGACTGCAGAAAAGACTGGCCGGTCTGTTAGCATGACAGCGCATGGTTTCAATAAAGAGAAATGAGATTTTAAATCTGATACAGGCAGAACTCTCGTCTGGGGGGTTTATTTTTATATTTATTGCGTAACGGGTTGTATTTGTAATTCTGCTCTTTCGGTAAACCACATTGAAACCTTCCTGATATCTTTGAAAACTTGAATATAAAATATATTTTGTATTCATGAAAGAATATCTTGATGAACATTTTGAAAGGAATGATGAAATATATGGGAACATATACTGAAATACATAACATATATAGGAAAAGGGATACAGTCGTTGCAACCTGTTTGATATATATTTGAGTGATCTGTAATGTATCGCAATGTATCTCACTTTCACACCCAGATTTATTGCCTCACAAACAGCTTTGTTTCTGCTTTTTTTCCTGTTAACACAGAAGGGGCTGTGCGGAGAATGAAAGGGCCTTCTGTTCACAGAACCTCTTTGAACGAGGCTGCAGCCACATTAAACCCTAATGAGAGGCTGCAGCCACATTAAACCCTAACTAACACAAGCTTTTCTGCTTCGAATGGGACCAACGGTTGTGATGAAGCATACACTATACAAACTGTACAGAAGCAACGATTCAGACATTGCCCCTGGGTTTCTGACATCTTTCCAGTGCACTGTGCTGCCTGTGAAACAGATGTCAGGTTTTTGTCTCTTGTTTGCTCAGCTTGTGTTGACAGAGTGAGACCCCTCTGTCTGCTGGGACTGTGCGCTGAGCTTGTTTTTTTTTCTCTGTTTCTTCAGGGAGATTGATGGGGTGAAACTGGAGGTGAGCAGACCATTGCAGTGGGGTGTGCTGAGTGACGGACGTGCAGTGTGTGGAGGAGGGGGGTTTATAGGGGGAGGAAGCTTTGTCTTTACAGCTGAAAAATCCTTTGGGGAATGTAAACTAACTGGACTGTCAATTTTTCTTTCTTATCAGTAGTAGCAATATGATGCTTTAGAATTATATATAGGACTACAGACAGTACAACTCAGGGAAACTGCTGTGTAATATATAAAGCTATGGAACCTGAAACAGATTAAGGCACTGGAGCCCAAATGCTTGTTTGCTTGACTCAGTGTCTTCTAGTTTCAGTAACACTGATGAAGGTACTAAAGCTGAAATGCTTGTTAAATAACAGTGCTGATTGAGCGTTTCGAAGGCTGATATAAAGGGGAGGCCTTCGCTGTAGATAAAACAAAAAAAGCAAACAGTGTTGCTGGGGCGCTGAGATCAGTGTTTAACTTGGCCAGGGTTGGAGCTCCCTTTCCGGGTGAAAGGATGGAATCAAAACAGTCTGGGACTCTGGGAGGATTCTCAAAAACAGGAAATGAAGACTGAAGACCTGGGGCTGCGCTGAGATAAACAGCACGACTGACACGGCAATAGAACTGAAGAGTTATAATGGATGTCATGGTTTCACTGTCACTAACCACAATTCAAATAATACACATCAGCCCTAATATTTAAAGTACATGGTTCTAACCAAAATATTCCAGTAAATCTTACCAAATATATATTGCCATCATTCTGCAGGTCCTCTATGAGATTCCATTTTTTTAAATTTATTTTGAGCTTTAATGAAAAATATTTATCAAAGACCCCTTGCTGATTCCTTACTGCTGTACTTCCAGTCACATGAAGGAGCTAACATTGAAAACAAGTCACGCAGGAAACACCTTTCAATCAAACACACGTTTATGCTCCTCTTTCATACAGTAAACTTGTCATGGTGTCATATATTAGATAGACTGACTGGAATGATTGTGTTTGCTGTATGTTAGCTTGTTCCTGTCCTGCTGATGTAGGTGGAGACATGATTCTGAGAACTCTATCGAGGTCACACAGGGGGCATGATTCTGAGAACTCTATCGAGGTCACACAGGGGGCATGATTCTGAGAGCTCTATCGAGGTCACACAGGGGGCATGATTCTGAGAACTCTATCGAGGTCACACAGGGGGCATGATTCTAAGCGCTCTATCGAGGTCACACCTTCTATGCTGTTTGATATTCGTGATTCCCTGCTGTTTGCTCTCTCTCAAAAATGATCACATTAGAATGTTCAGCGCTCAAGCTCTAGACTGCCCTCTGCTGGCCTAGAATGTGAACAGCAAGACAAAATGCACTGGTGATGTCACTAGCTGAAAAGCTTGTCTGCTTGACTCAGTTTCTCCTAGTTTTTCTCTCACTAAGCTGTCCCCAGCTGGACAAATAAATATATACATGTCATATGTAATACATACTTGTAACCAGGTATCTATTGAAACTTAGGCTTGTATTTTTTTCTTTTTTTTCCTCTCATTACCTTCTATGTTTGCAGTTATTCTGAGCAGCTTTGTCTTAATAAATTTGATCCTTAGTAGAGACAAATGGTTTAAATAACTCTCTGCATCAAAGGGATAGTTAGTCGATGTAATAATATAGCAGTGTGTGCGCGTGTTTTTGTGTGTGTGTCTGTGTGCTTCTTAGTGTCTGTGTGAGTCTGTCTGTGTGTGTGTGCCTGTGTGCATGTTTTTGTGTGTGTGTCTGTGTGAGTGTGTCTGTGTGCTTGTGTGTGTCTGTGTGCGTGTTTTTGTGTGTGTGTCTGTCTGAGTGTGTCTGTGTGCGTGTGTGTATCTGTGTGTGTGTGTGTGTGTGTGTGTGTGTGCGTGTGCATGTGTGTGTGTCTGTGTGCTTCTTAGTGTCTGTGTGAGTGTGTCTGTGTCCGTGTGTGTCTCGGTGTGTGTGCCTGTGTGCGTGTTTTTGTGTGTGTGTCTATGTGAGTGTGTCTGTGTGTGTGTGTGTGTATCTGTGTGTGTGTGTGAGAGAGAGTGTGTGTCTGTGTGTGTGTGTGTGTGTGTGTGTGTACGTGTGTGTGTGTCTGTATGCGTGTGTCTGTATGTGTGTGTGTGTGCGTGTGTGTGTGTGTGTGTGCATGTGTCTGCATGTGTGCGTGTGTGTGTGTGTGCGTTTGTGTCTGTGTGTGTGTGTCTGTGTGAGTGCGTGTGTGTGCGTGTTTGTGCGTGTGTCTGTGTGCGTGTGTCTGTATGTGTGTGTGTGTGTGTGTTTGTGTGTGTGTCTGTGTGCGTGTGTCTGTATGTGTGTGTATGTGTGTCTGTGTGCGTGTGTCTGTATGTGTGTGTATGTGTGTCTGTGTGCGTGTGTCTGTGTGTGCGTGTGTGTCTGTGTGCGTGTGTCTGTGTGTGCGTGTGTCTGTGTGTGCGTGTGTGTCTGTGTATCTGTATGCGTGTGTCTGTGTGTGCGTGTGTGTCTGTGTGCGTGTGTCTGTGTGTGCGTGTGTCTGTGTGTGCGTGTGTGCCTGTGTGCGTGTGTCTGTGTGTGCGTGTGTGCCTGTGTGCATGTTTTTGTGTGTGTTGTGTGCTTCTTAGTGTCTGTGTGAGGTAAGAATAGCTATTGTCCTTCTGAGCAGCTGTTAGTGTGTATTTATAGAGAAAGGGAGGGGGTTTAAGTCAAGGACAGGAGATTGGAATACCAGCACCGGCACAGACATTCCCTCACAGACAGACAGAGAGACAGACAGACTCTTACTGAACTCAACCTGTCCACTCAAAGTGGATCTGTTTCTTCACATCCTTAGTCACTGTGTGTGTATTTTGACAGATGTTTATTGTAAAATTACCAGTTTTTACTAAATCTCAGTAATTAAGTGCGTAATTGGTGATTTAGACCAAAATTCAGCCCGAAACTCAAGCATATGAAAATATTGATTAACACCAGGAATATCCATGACTATTAAAATCAGCAAAAATATTTTTTTTTGTGTAAGATGTTTCTGTTTAACACACTACTGATACAAGTTACCTTCCCCTGCTTTACACGGTTTGCACTCACTAAGAATAGAAGCAGGTGAGTATTACCCACTACAGTTACCTGGAAACGTCATACTAAAGGTGACTCTACATTGCTGTCAATAGGAGCAAATGGGGACTGTGAAAAAAACATCCTGAATCATGAGGTGGTGTTTATACTGAATCGAGGGGTGGTGTTTATACTGAATCGTGAGGTGGTGTTTATACTGAATCGTGAGATGATGTTTATACTGAATCGTGAGGTGGTGTTTATACTGAATCGAGGGGTGGTGTTTATACTGAATCGTGAGATGATGTTTATACTGAATCGTGAGGTGGTGTTTATACTGAATCGAGGGGTGGTGTTTATACTGAATCGTGAGATGATGTTTATACTGAATCGTGAGGTGGTGTTTATACTGAATCGAGGGGTGGTGTTTATACTGAATCGTGAGATGATGTTTATACTGAATCGTGAGGTGGTGTTTATACTGAATCGAGGGGTGGTGTTTATACTGAATCGTGAGATGATGTTTATACTGAATCGTGAGGTGGTGTTTATACTGAATCGAGGGGTGGTGTTTATACTGAATCGTGAGATGATGTTTATACTGAATCGTGAGGTGGTGTTTATACTGAATCGAGGGGTGGTGTTTATACTGAATCGTGAGATGATGTTTATACTGAATCGTGAGGTGGTGTTTATACTGAATCGAGGGGTGGTGTTTATACTGAATCGTGAGATGATGTTTATACTAAATCGTGAGATGATGTTTATACTGAATCGTGAGATGATGTTTATACTGAATCGTGAGGTGGTGTTTATACTGAATCGTGAGATGATGTTTATACTGAATCGTGAGGTGCTGTTTATACTGAATCGAGGGGTGGTGTTTATACTGAATCGTGAGATGATGTTTATACTAAATCGTGAGATGATGTTTATACTGAATCGTGAGATGATGTTTATACTGAATCGAGGGGTGGTGTTTATACTGAATCGAGGGGTGGTGTTTATACTAAATCGTGAGATGATGTTTATACTGAATCGTGAGATGATGTTTATACTGAATCGTGAGGTGGTGTTTATACTGAATCGAGGGGTGGTGTTTATACTGAATCGTGAGATGATGTTTATACTAAATCGTGAGATGATGTTTATACTGAATCGTGAGATGATGTTTATACTGAATCGAGGGGTGGTGTTTATACTGAATCGTGAGATGATGTTTATACTGAATCGTGAGGTGGTGTTTATACTGAATCGTGAGATGATGTTTATACTGAATCATGAGATGATGTTTATACTGAATCATGAGATGATGTTTATACTGAATCATGAGATGATGTTTATACTGAATCATGAGATGATGTTTATGCTGAATCGTGAGGTGCTGTTTATACTGAATCGTGAGGTGGTGTTTATACTGAATCGAGGGGTGGTGTTTATACTGAATCGTGAGATGATGTTTATACTGAATCGTGAGATGATGTTTATACTGAATCATGAGATGATGTTTATACTGAATCGTGAGGTGGTGTTTATACTGAATCGAGGGGTGGTGTTTATACTGAATCGTGAGATGATGTTTATACTGAATCGTGAGATGATGTTTATACTGAATCATGAGATGATGTTTATGCTGAATCGTGAGGTGCTGTTTATACTGAATAGTGAGGTGGTGTTTATACTGAGGCGACAAGGTTTTACTGTTATTGATTTTGATCATTGATTTGGTAACTCTTTGATCAAACTGAAAACGGTAGCATGATACCTGGTCACTGGTGAATTCATCAGTGTATTGAATGTGTTTCCTTTGTGTTTGAGAGTGTCTGCTGCACAGGGCATTCAGTAGAAGGTACAGTAGAAGCCCAGCTGCAGGTCTATGTTGAGAAGTGTCCCTGCGAGAGAGACGAGAGGAGACAGCTGGCACAAGAATGCAGCCTTCAACAGGAGAGAAACAAAAAACTCTCTCTGTCTCTCTCTCTCTCTCTCTCTCTCTCTCTCTCTCTCTCTCTCTCTCTCTCTCTCTCTCTCTCTCTCTCTCATAAAGCCCCATCCCAGGTGCCTTACTTGCCTTTGAGTCCCCGTGTCTCTCTGTGACTCTGTGTCTCTCTGAGTCTCTGTCGTTCTCTCTCTCTCTCTGAAGTTACTCCACTGCAGTCATGGATGATGTGTATAAAGCAGCGGTGAGTCGCACTCAAAGAGTGAAATTACTAACACGTTCATAATAAGAATAATAATGAGAATAATAATTGCACTACTACAATTAACAATTATAATCATAATCATTTCATTTTTACACAGCTTGTCCGATTGTGATGAAACTTGCTAAGGACATTCTTTAGCACAAGCTATTGAGAGTATCGGATTCTGGAGGTGTGTGGAGGCTGTCTGTCTGTCTGTCTGTCTGACACACTTACATTTTAATAAAGAGAATTGCAAGTTCAAAATGTTTTGAAGACAGAACAAGCTATCTATCTATGTGTGTGTGTATATATATATATATATATATATATATATATATCTATATGACAGCCTCCATACACCTTGGTGGTGTATGGAGGCTGTCTATCTCTCCGTATGTGCCACTCAGGCTTTACATATTTCTAGAAAACTGCTTATCCAATTGTGCTAATACTTGCTAAGAACCTTTTTTAGCACAAGGTACTGTTAGAATCTAGGGGGGGGGGAGGGGTTTAATACGATCACTGCGATACCAACTACAGTATATGCATTACTACTGGAGAGCAGTATTGGAACATAAAATAGGTTTAGTTTACAAAACCAAATAGCTAGAATAGAAAAGACATTAGATCTGCATTTTCAACATTTGTTCGCAATAGCCAGCAATGTAAGTTTGACTGATCAGCCCACCTGCTGTTGTGGACTCAGGGACACCTGTGCATTGTGTGCTGATCCGACACTCGCTGTCAGACGAGCCTTTTAAGAGCTGGCATTCCGGCGCGTGTCATTTCCATTTTTAAACAATCGTCCGGGAATAGATGAGTGACTGCCACAAATCTATCAGGCGCTGTACTGCACATTCCAGGGCAGACACACAGGGCACTACAATGGTGCTGTGTGTCAAGTTAGGGCAGCTACAATGGGGTGAGGCTGGTAAAATGAGACTACAGGATACTAAATGATCTTTGATGGTAGTCAGACAGACAGTGGCACTACAATGGTTTGGTTTTATGCTGAGGGGCAATGGCAGCACGTTGCCCCTCATTGGACCAACTATACTCTAAATGGACTTCAATGGGAAAGGAAGGAAAGGCGGGGGCTTGGTAGTTTTAGCTGTGCTTGTTTTGTGAAAATGTGAGTGGCAATGGCCCTGTCTATGGGGGTAGAAACATTTGTACATTTGTTACATTGATTTTGGAAACACATGTATGATTTGAAATTCCAGTAAAGACTGTTGAATTTGAGAGAGAGAGAGAGTTTTTTGTTTCTCTTCTGTTGAAGGCTGCATGGGGAGAAGACAGGGAGGAAGGAGAGAGGGAGACAGGGAGAGCTGATAAATCCTGTCTTGCTATTTAAAGAGTAGGTAGCAAGGTTCTGAAAATTAGAGTGTTTCACGTCCCCACACGTTGCTACAACTGTTTAAATAATGTATTGCAATTTTTCTTTTTATTGTTAACATCCTGACAACTTTTTAAAATTTAAAATTATAAGTGTAAAAAGTTGTCAGGATGCTAACAATGAAAAGAAAAACGACAGGTACGTTATTTAATCAGTTTTAGCTACACGTGGGGACGGGTAACGCTAGAATTTTCTGAACCCTGCTATTTACTCTTTAATCCCTTCTCAAATAATGCAGTCTCATACCTGCTGGTCCATTGTTAGTATGAACTTGGCCTTGAAGAGGCATATCCCATTCCCTTTTCAGCTGCATCCTTCAATCACCCCTCCTTTACCCCTCTCCCCTCCCCTCACCCCTCCCTCTTCCAGTCCATTCCCTCTACCAGCCCCTCCCTCTCCCTCTCCCTCTCCCTCTCCCTGTTCTTCCCCCTCCCCCTCCCCTTACCCTCCCCCTGTCCCAGCACTCCTTTAAAGAGGGCCAGTGATAATGTTAATACAGCTAATAAGAGGTAAGAGAATGGGTTTAAAGCAATTGAGTATTTCTAATCTGTACTGAACTGTAACCCACTGGCTTGACTGTTTCATCAGTACCTCCCTTCTCTCCCTTCAGGTTGAGAACTTGACTGAAGAGCAGAAGAATGGTGAGTTTAATAAAAACTCTTTTGTACGCCTAACCTCTCCTCTCCTCTCCTTCCTCCCCTTTCCCCTTTCCCCCATTCTCCCCTCCCCCTCTTTCCTCTCCTCTCTCCCCTTTCCTCACCTCACCTCTCCTCTCTCACGCCTCTCTCTACCCTCTCCTCAGAATTCAAGGCTGCGTTCGATATCTTTATCCAGGACGCAGAGGATGGGTGTATCAGTACAAAGGAGCTGGGGAAGGTGATGAGGATGCTGGGACAGAACCCCACACCAGAAGAGCTGACAGAGATGATAGACGAGGTGGACGAGGATGGTGAGTCTCCACCCCACCACAGGGGGGCGCTGTCCGCAAGCAAATACAACTAGAGCTTCAAACACTCTCATATTGTGACATCCACAAAAGGTAGAACAAATAGGGTGTGAATGAATAATTCCATCACCCTTGCATCATTGATGGCATTTGACTCAGAGAGAGAGATTTCATTATCAGTCTCACCTTCTACTCCTGTGTGAGCTTCCTTGCTGACAATCGCAGTGTGACGGGCTGGTGGGGTTAATTACTGCTTAACGAGATGTAATGAGTCTGATGTGTTTGGAAGCTCGCTCACGGGTAGAAGGTGAGACTAATAGTCACATAAGTCTAAACCAGGGCTGGCCAAAGTGGCCTTCCACTCCGGGTCTTTGTTCCAACCCTGTTCTAAATTGTTTATTTGAACCAATTAAACCTCCATCCAGACCCCAGACAAGTTCATTACCTCATGTTACCTGTTAAACCTGGAGTGGAATAGCCCTCCAGGACCGTGATTGGACAGCCCTGGTCTAAACCTTTAGTCTCACATTGATGATGCACAAAGTGTGGATCTGACCGAAGCATCTTGTACTGGTCTTCAGTAGATATTGCTCTGAACCTTGCTGAGCTCAAACTGCTTCAAAACAAGTTTCAAGGATGTGATGAACAACTGAAAATAAGAATTGGACACCAAATCCCATGATACCTATGTGAGAATGATTTTGCACATCCTGTTAATTCATCTTTGTTGTGCTCCAGGCAGTGGCATGGTGGATTTCGATGAGCTCCTCGTCATGGATGCTGAGGTGTATGAAGTGTTGTGCTGTGTGTTGTGTGTTGACTCCTCTCTGTTCTGCTTCAGGCAGTGGCACGGTGGATTCCATGAGCTCCTCGTCATGGATGCTGAGGTGTATGAGGTGTTGTGCTGTGTGTTGTGTGTTGACTCCTCTCTGTTCTGCTCCAGGCAGTGGCACGGTGGATTTCGATGAGTTCCTCGTCATGATGGTGAGGTGTATGAAGGAGGAGAGTAAGGGCAAATCAGAGGAGGAGCTGGCTGAACTCTTCAGAATGTTCGACAAGTAAGGACTACAATCCCTGCCAGGTCAAACCCAGGTCAAACCCAGTTCAAACCCAAGTCAAACGTACCACTAAATTGAATGAACATTTGGTCTGTATCTGTCTCATGTAGACCTGCTCCTACAAGCACAGTATGAACAGTGTGTGTGTGTGTGTGTGTGTGTGTGTGTGTGTGTCTGACTGTGTGTCTTGTATGTGTGTGTGTCAGCGTGTGTCTCTGTGTATGTGTCTCTCTTTGTGTGTGTGTCTCTGTGTGTGTTTGTCTGTGTGTGTATCTGTGTGTGTGTTTCTGTATGTTGTGTGCCTCAGTGTGTGTGTCTCTGTGTGTCTCTGTGTGTGTCTGAGTGTGTATCTGTGCATGTGTGTGTCGGTGTGTCTGTGTATGTCTCTGTGTCAGTGTGTCAGTGTGTGCGTGTCAGTGTGTGTGTGTGTCTGTGTCTGTGTGTCTGTGTGTCAGTGTGTCTGTGTATTAGTGTGTCAGTGTATCAGTGTGCCAGTGTATCAGTGTGTCTGTGTGTCAGTGTGTCTGTGTATTAGTGTATCAGTGTGTCAGTGTATCAGTGTGTCAGTGTGTCTGTGTATTAGTGTGTCAGTGTGTCTGTGTATTAGTGTGTTAGTGTGTCAGTGTGTCTGTGTATCAGTGTATCAGTGTGTCAGTGTGTCTGTGTATCAGTGTGTCAGTGTGTCAGTGTGTCTGTGTATTAGTGTGTCAGTGTGTCAGTGTGTCTGTGTCTGTGTATCAGTGTATCAGTGTATTAGCGTGTCAGTGTGTCAGTGTGTCAGTGTGTCTGTGTATCAGTGTGTCAGTGTGTCTGTGTATTAGTGTGTCAGTGTGTCAGTGTGTCTGTGTATTAGTGTGTCAGTGTGTCAGTGTGTCTGTGTCTGTGTATCAGTGTGTCAGTGTATTAGTGTGTCAGTGTGTCAGTGTGTCAGTGTGTCTGTGTGTCAGTGTGCCTGTGTATCAGTGTATTAGTGTGTCTGTGTAGTGTGTCTGTGTATCAGTGTGTCAGTGTGTCAGTGTGTCTGTGTATCAGTGTGTCAGTGTGTCTGTAATCTGCTCTTCATCCCTCTCTCTCACTGTGTTCAGGAACTGCGACGGCTACATCGACCTGGAGGAGCTGAAGATGATGCTGGAGGAGACGGGAGAGACCATCACTGAGGACGACATTGAGGAGCTGATGAGAGATGGAGACAAGAACAACGACGGCAAGATTGACTACGACGGTACAGCAGGGGGAGGGGAGAGGAGAGAGAGGAGGGATAGGAGGAGATAGAGGGAGGGAGGGGGGAGGAGAGAGAGAGAGAGGGAGGGAGGGAGAGGGGTGGCGAGAGGGAGGGATGGGGTGATAGAGGGTGGAGAGGGAGGAGAGAGAGCAAGGGATGGGGAGTTAGAGGGAGGGAGAGGGAGGAGAGAGAGGAGGGATGGGGAGATAGAGGGAGGAGAGGGAGGAGAGAGAGAGGCAGGGATGGGGAGATAGAGGGAGGGGAGGGGGAGGAGAGAGAGAAGAGGAGAGGGGAGGAGAGAGAGGGAAAGAGAAGGAGAGGGGGAGAGGGAGGGGGAGTACAGTTTGTAATGACTCTCGATTTTAAATTACTTCACTGGTATTGCAATATGTCAGTTAGCATCTTGGGCACACATTATGGTCCTGCAGTAATACTAAAAGAAACTTGCATTCAACTACAAACATTTCACATGTTATACGTGTAGCTCGTGACACTAGTTGAAGGCATGAACTTGCCCGAAACCAAGGCCAAAGGAAGTAATCTTGGACAAAAAATGCTGCATTGCACAGACAGTTTCCATCTCCTTTTAAATGAACATTGTACATCCGACTAAAAACAGAAACTTTCAATTTAATGACAACATTTTCACCTACACAGTTATAAAATGAATAAAGTCTGGTTTTCTTGTTGTAAATGCACATGTATTTTTCCAAGCTGGCACAGAGATTGAGGATCATGTAAGCTGCTGAGAGGATCTTGCCATGCCAAAGGTGTAAACACACTTTCCTAACAGGGGCCATTAATGCTGTTGAGAGCGCCAGTACTCAATAGTTCAATTTCTGTACTTGGTAAACACTGAGTTCGGGGGGCGGCACTGAGGATCTCTCTTGGCTGGTCAAGTTTGGCCCCCCTTTGCTTCTGGGTGATCAAGAATACAAGGGAAAGAGACGAATAATCTTATTAAGAGCAAGAGGGTGGTCGCGGACTCTGTAAGAAATATATACCTAATACAAAGCACAGTATTTTACTTAACCAACAATAACAGAATCATTGTTATATTATGTGAATGTATACACACCTGCTATTTCATTTTTTTCAGGGTTCCAGTCAAACTGCGCAACAGGTGCTTTGTAATGCAACTTTCTCTCCATCCAGAGGTTTTCCACTCTGCCCAACCCATTCTGATGCAACCCCTTATAACTCAGTGCCTTAAAGGGATAGCTCTGCATTTGGCCGATATGAAACTACTCCCTTATTACCACCCTGTTACATAGATAATCCCATTATTTTTTATTTCCATTTGGCTGCTGCTCGCTGGTGAGAGAGCCGTCTCGCTGCACGCTAGTAGTTTCCATAACAGCGAATTCTGCTTCCATTCATTTTTCTTGATCTCATTAACATGCATTTTAATGAGTTCCCCTTATCAAGCCGTTGAGACAGGAAGTGATGTATGTGACCTGCGACAATTAAGCTTTTTTTTTAACGTGGAATGGGTTCATTAACGAGCACATCGACTCAATTTCAAAGCATTAACGGATTGATTTAATTAACTCATTTCGTTTGAAAATCACTCGCTACTAAAGCTCTCGTTACTATACCACGAGATCGATACAATAGCCTAACACTGTTTTTTTGAAAACCCAGTCCATAGTCTCTTCACATGATCAGCTGAACCAGCAATCAGCGTTTTCTGTGTTGGTAAACTTATTTTAAAACTGCTATAAATAAAAAATGTAATGTATGTTAATGGATTGTAACTGTCTATCTGAAACCTCTCGCTTCACAATCACGTGACGTGCGATTAGTCGGCTTCCCTTTTCTGAGGTCCACTGTCACTTTAATATTCAACTAGTCAACCATTCTCTGCTTCCCCTGTTTTCTAGTTATGGAAGAACATCCACTCATTGCGGTCTTAAGGACAAACACAGCACTGAGACCACTGGGCTACAGTCGCACTCTCACTTCCTAACCGTGAACTTGCTTTCTTTCAGAATTCCTGGAGTTCATGAAGGGAGTGGAATAAATCTTCAGAAATAAAAAATAATAAATCAGAACCTGCAAGCAACGTAGCCCCCGAATCGATCACCACCGCATAGTAATACTGGTATTTATTGTGTAATCTCTACCCCTGTATTTATTGTGTAATCTCTACCCCTGTATTTATTGTGCCAATTTAATCAAGCTACGCTGTATTTTCAATAAAAGAAAATGGAAAAGCAGAATCTGTGTAGTAAACTGGTGTTCATGTCTCTCAGACCCCATACCACACTCTCCAGCCTGTATCTCTCCCTCTCTCTCTCTCTCTACAGCACTGTATCTCTCTGTGTCTCTCCCTCTCTCCAGCACTGTATCTCTCTCACTCCCTCTCCTCACTCCCTCTCTCTCCCTCTCTCCAGCACTGAATTTCTCTCGCTCTATCTCCAGCACTGTATAACTCTCCCTCCCCCTCTCTCTCCCTCTCTCCAGTACTGAATCTCTCGCTCCTCTCTCCCGCTCCTTCTCTCTCTCTCTCTCTCTCCCTCTCAATTCAATTCAATAAGCTTTATTGGCATGACAAGAATGAACAGGTTTTGCCAAAGCAATTGCAATGTATGAAACACACAAAAAAACAAACAAACAGATAAAATGAAGAGACATATTTTCAGTGCAGATTCATTTTTGTCTCTTATTCAGGGGCCCCCCCAAGCTAAGGAATTCAGGACAGACTGTCTCCCCAGTACTTAATTGTGCTTCTATGGTGACCAGGGGGCTATTTCTTTCCAAACTATGATGCTACACGTTTCATTTCTAAACTCCCTTTTACATTTCCAGGTGCTAGACAATTATAGCAAAGTTGAACCTTTTAACTACTCGTATGGTCCTACTATGCATATACCATAGTTTACCATTTTTATTTTTATATATATATTTACCATACCTCTCTGGGCTTTACAATGCATACCTGTGATTAGAGTTTCTTTATTGCACTTTGATGTGCTTTCACTACGGGAAACTTTTATAACTTCTTCGTTTCCAGTCCCTGTACCTTTGAGATGTGTAATCTGCGTGGTTCCAGATGTTCCAGATTATGAATCTGCTTAATGTTTAACATTATTACTGATCTTCATTTTATTATGCTAAGAATCCTTGATGTTGAGTAGCAGTTCTGAGAACTCAGAAAAGTCCACTGCCACAGCTTTCACCCAAGATCTGCACTGCCCTTTACACTCCAGAGATGTTTGTGTGGCGAGTGTCGGAGTTTCTGTAGGTTCTGCTCAGCCGGGCTGTGAAGGGAATGTCTACAGTGACCCTCATGCCTTCGAACTGCACTGTACTCATATTCCTGGGCGTTACAGTGACTTCAAAGCTGACCTCCTGCCTCTCTGATTCGGACAGGGCGGTACCTTGGCTACATCGAAATGTTTTCTCCGGAGACAAGCTGACCAACCCGCAGCTGATGACAGGGACCAGGGCTGGATTGGATGTCTGATATCTCACAACCTGTGTACTGGGAAAGAAAGCTGAGACTGGACCATCTTTGATGTGGGCTGATCCTACCTCATTGACAATATTGCATGACCATATCCCCTTTTCCGGGTTCCGTGTCAGTTTCATCTCTCCTAATCTGTAACTGACGTCAGTCCTGGGAATAAAGTGTGTTGACGATGCTCAGGACTTCATATAAAAATATATAAAAACATATTATAAAATACATTTGTCAGTATAACAGGGATGGAAATAAAACTCCTATTGCATAGCAGTTTCACCCATTCCAGGTTTTAATACAAGCGTAATTAACCATAGTGTGTATAGTTAATGAGCTCAGGTGTGTCTTATTAAACTCATAGTAAAACCAAGAATGGATGAAACTGCTATGCAATGGGAGCCTCATTTCCATCCTTGTATTATTATTATTTGTTTATTTAGCAGACGCCTTTATCCAAGGCGACTTACAGAGACTAGGGTGTGTGCCCTATGCATCAGCTGCAGAGTCACTTACAACTACGTCTTAGAGCACAAGGAGGTGAAGTGACTTGCTCAGGGTCACATAATGAGTCAGTGGTTGAGGTGGGATTTGAACCGGGGACCTCCTGGTGAAAAGCCCTTTTCTTAACCACTGGACCACACAGCCTCCTCTTGTACAATATAGTAAAAGTTTTTGGACATGATTTTGTCAGATAAATATATTGTTTTTCAACATATTCACTTTCTAACATATTTTTCCAAATGTAATTGGCAAAAGATATACACTAAATATATTCTTGAATATAATTTTAATATCATTGTGGAAAACTAAGTCATTCCAATTTACTAAAACACGTATGCATACTATGTATATTTAAGTATACAGTAGCTTTCTGAATAATTTTCCTGTGTCACTGTGTCAAAAGCCGCTCACTTTGAAAAAAAAAAACAAGGACTTACCTTTAGAGAAAGACACACTAAGTGAGTTCTCCAGTAACTCTGATCACATTCACTGCTGCTGACATTTAGAACGGTAAAGCAATTATTATTATTTATTTCTTAGCAGACGCCCTTATCCAGGGCAACTTACAATTGTTACAAGATATCACATTATTTTTACATACAATTACCCATTTATACAGCTGGGTTTTTACTGGAGCAATCTAGGTAAAGTATCTTGCTTAAGGGTACAGCAGCAGTGTCCCCCACCTGGGATTGAACCCACGACCCTCCGGTCAAGAGTCCAGAGCCCCTAACCACTACTCCACACTGCTGATCAGGAATATCACCCCAGATTCTAGTGGGAGCACAGGCGATGGGCATCTGTCCCTCAACAGGAGGTAGCGCTGGAGATTAGCTGGCGCTGTGTTTTGTCCTGTGAAGTGGTTCAGCCCAAAAAGAAATGAGCTATCTGGTTCTCACCTCAAGATGTTTTCTATTGCGTGCTCCAGTCTCCAAGAGCTCCTCGAACAGTTGGCTAAGATCTTACAAAGTACAGTTCCAAAACATCCCCCAAATATCCCATTGAGTTCATGACTTCTATAATATTCTATGGAACAACCTCCTAATGGAGCGTGTCTCGTCATGTTAGACGTGCAACACATGGAACAGGTTTACCAAGAAAGAGAAGCACAGACTGGAGAGAAAACTGGAGAGTTTTATTGAGGAGTCTTTAGAGAAGCATTTTTTTTTGCTGAAATCGTAATTATTTAAGCCAAAACAACAAGAGATTTCCTGTAACTACTATATAATTAACATTTAATCTTTATAAGGAAACATATCTGCCTTTACTTATACACACAAGTAAAAGTTTAAAGTTTATTTTTTTATATAGCACTTTTCACACAAAGTGTCTCAAAGTGCTTTATAATATAATAAAAAACAACAACAAAATACAGAATTAAACACAATTTTTACAGCAAAATTTGTAATAATAATAAAAAGTCAGCAACAACTCTGTTTAAAAACGGAAATACAGTGAACAAGTTTAACATAATAATAGATTGATACATAAAATCAGGATTCAAAAGCTAATCTAAAAAAAACGAGTTTTTAAGTGTGACTTAAAAACATTAAGTGACTCTGCTTCTCTGATGTCGGATGGCAATCTATTCCACAATCTTGGCGCGTTATAGCTAAAATCTCTTTCACCCTTTCTCTTGGTCTTAATCTTTGGAACAAGCAAAAGACCGGAGTCGGCTGACCTTAGAGCAGGGACATGTGCATGTGGGCACAGGAGCTCTTTTAGATAGTCAGGAGCCTGACCATGGAGCTCCTTGTAAGTCAGCAGCAAGACCTTCAAATCAATTCTAAAACGTACTGGAAGCCAGTGAAGTGCAGCCAATACTGGAGTTATGTGCTCTCTTTTCTTTGTTCTACTTAGCACCCTGGCAGCTGCATTTTGAACAAGCTGCAAACGGAATAAGACATGATTTGGTAGCCCAGATAACAGAGCATTGCAGTAATCCAGTCCAGATAAAACAAATGCATGAATTAGCTTCTCAGCATCAGGCAATGATAAAAAAAACCTAATCTTGGCAATGTTATGTAAATGATAAAAGGACACTTTAGCGGTATTGCAAATATGAGCCTCGAAACATAACTCAGAATTAATTTCAAATCCCAGGTTTCTGGCCTTGGAATTTATATTTGAATTACATTTACCTAAATTTGTTTTTATAGAATTTACCAACTCCAATTTCTGCTGAGAATCTAACAGCAAGACTTCAGTCTTACCTGAATTTAACTACAAAAAAATGTTGGTAGCAGCAGCCTGTGTAAATGACTCAAGCCAGAGGTCAATTGGTTAAAAGAGGGGATCGTATCTTACAGGATCAGATATGACAGCTTCTACTATACCCGAATAAACTACAGGAGTTCACAGTATGATTTTAGATGTAACCCCTGTAAAATATTAAGTAGTTAATAAACTCACACTTCTTCAAATGGCCTCAGAATAGCTCAGAATACAAACCTACCAGCAAAATCAACAGATTAAAATGATGACCAGATATTAAGAACATAAGAAAGTTTACAAACAAGAGGAGGCCATTCAGCCCATCTTGCTCGTTTGGTTGTTAGTAACTTATTGATCCCAGAATCTCATCAAGCAGCTTCTTGAAGGATCCCAGGGTGTTAGCTTCAACAACATTACTGGGGAGTTGGTTCCAGACCCTCACAATTCTCTGTGTAAAAAAGTGCCTCCTATTTTCTGTTCTGAATGCCCCTTTATCTAATCTCCATTTGTGACCCCTGGTCCTTGTTTCTTTTTTCAGGTCGAAAAAGTCCCCTGGGTCGACATTGTCAATACCTTTTAGAATTTTGAATGCTTGAATCAGATCACCGCGTAGTCTTCTTTGTTCAAGACTGAATAGATTCAATTATTTTAGCCTGTCTGCATATGGCATGCCTTTTGAACCCGGGATAATTCTGGTTGCTCTTCTTTGCACTCTTTCTAGAGCAGCAATATCCTTTTTCTACTACTGTGTTCAGTTTGAGAATTAATCTTTTATGCAGAACTTTGTCAAAAGTTTTCTGGAAATCTAAATAAACCATGTCGTATGCTTTGCAATTATCCATTGTCGATGTTGCATCCTCAAAAAAATCAAGCATGTTAGTTAGACACGATCTCCTTTCCTAAAACCATGTTGACTCCCAGGATACTGTTACCATATAGGTAATTTTCCATTTTGGATCTTATTATAGTGTCCATAAGTTTACATATAATAGAAGTCAGGCTTATTGGTTTGTAGTTACCTGTATTCAATTGAAAATGCTGCTACTGAAAAAGCTTTGAGCGATATACAAATACACAAAATGTGAGAAAATAGAGACTATCGTTCACAAATAATTCTAACAGATTAAGTGATCCCTCTGTCAATGTAAGGCTGTAAATCCATCTCTGAGTTCTGGTGCCATTGATAAACACTAGATTTGCAATAGTAAGTCTTGTAACAACAATACAGAATGATCTTAAGGAGGGAAGCTATTTTAGAAATCTCACATGTTTTCCACTGAGCTACACAGGTGTCATATGTGCAGTTTTGAACATGTGATAACAAACATGCATTTTAAATCATGATATGGTACTTCAACAGGTAAAGGAAGTTCTCAGGTTTCCAGCCCTTACACATGCTCTTCCTAGGTCCCTTCACCTCAGCAGTGCCTGAGGATCCTGTTACTGGCTGAAAGTAGTAAATAGGGGAAGCAGGTAGTTAATGAAAGTAAAGAAAAAGCCATTGAAGGGGTCAGTTTCACTCTCCAGGTGATCAGGGAAGCCTCTGAAAGCATGGCTCTCAAGCAGAGTCTTTAACCTCGTAGTTGCTGATATCACATGGATAGCCTGTTTTGAAATGTTTCTTTCTTCCCTGCACACTGGAGACCTTTGTAGCTAATAGATGCGCAAAACAGATATGATATATGATTTCCAATACATGAGAGTAGGTGTAGAGGGGGGTGATTGTGGCATCTCAGCATCACCCCCCTCTGTCCCCCACTCAGCTGAGCCCAGCTTTGTGTTCGCTAAAGGTAAAAAAAAGAAATATTAGGAAAATATTGGTGAAAAGGTACAAAAATCAGTCCCCCAAATCCTCAGCTGAAGTTACTTCAGTAGCGTTAGTTTTGATAAATGCAGTCCATGTCTTCTTGCTCAGATTCTGGTTCTCGATACATAGTGTTTGCATAGATCCCCTCTTCACAAGCAGGGCTGGCATTGTAAAAACCCGTCTGCTTCACTCCCTCTGCTGGCTTTCCTGTGCTGTAGATTGTGTTTTTCACTTCTGTAAAAGAAGCACAGAGGCTTTATGGAGCTGGTTAGTGTAGAAAAGAATACATTGATACACCATGAATGTTCATAAAGTATTGGAGTTATTCCGTGAACGAAGATAAAACTCAAGTGGTTGAGTTATTATTTATGTTTCTGGATATATAATTACAAAAATTTCTTACTGCAGAGCTGCTCTGTGTGTAACCCCTTCACTGTTATTGCAGAGCTGTTGTTATTAAATTCATTACCTTTTTACTATTTCTAGAAAAAAAATCTTTAGTACTTGTCACAAAAGTTTGTGAAAAACTGCGAGGATTTGCCCTGAAATATTATTTGGAATTTGTCACTCACCCTCTGCCTTGTTCTTCCTTTTCTTATTCCTCCTGACGATGAAGACGGTCACCAGTATACCCAGTATAACCAGTGCCCCTGCCGTCACACCACTAGCTACTATTGGAACCAGCACTGAGTCCGAGACCACTTCATAAAGACACAGAGTCAGAGAGGGGATCAGATTAGCTCAGGAATACAAGTACTTACATGACTTATCTTATTAAACAACTTGGGTCAATGTGTCAGTTACAGAGAATGTATGCAATGAATCTTCATATATATATATATATATATATATATATATATATATATATATATATATATATATATATATATATATATATATATATATATATATACACACACACAGTACCAGTCAAAAGTTTGAGTATATTTGCTGGAAACTAGGTTTTTTTCATAAATGACAATGTTTTACATCGTATACATTTCTGTAAATACGTGAAAATGAACACACTGGCTGTGTGGTCCAATGGTTAAAGAAAAGGGCTTGTAACCAGGCGGTCCCCAGTTCAAATCCCACCTGAGCCACTGACTCATTGTGTGACCCTGAGCAAGTCACTTTACCTCCTTGTGCTCCGTCTTTCGGGTGAGACGTAATTGTAAGTGACTCTGCAGCTGATGCATAGTTTACACACCCTAGTCTCTGTAAGTCACCTTGGATAAAGGCGTCTGCTAAATAAACAAATAATAATAAAGACCGTCTTTTTTCTTTGCTTAACGGAGTGTATTTTGCCATTTTCTGCTCCCTTACATTCAGGAATGACAAACTTGTGCCTATGCTACCTATATTTATAGTAATCATGGACCCTCACCTGTTAACAATAATTGGTGACAAAAGGTTAATTAGGTAACATACTAGTTAACTCGGAGAACATCTAACAAAGACACTTTTATACTTAGGCCAGTGTTCTAACACCGTGTTATACACATTTCAGACTTTTAACTGACTTGGGCTTCAGACTGAAATCCCCTTGCTTTGGGTGATCATTTCATTGAAATTGACAAGATTTACATTTTCATTTAAAAATAAAATTTTTGAATGCAATTCATTTATGATTATCAGCTTATATAAGTACACGTATCATATAATGAAATATTAAGTGTTTATAGACAAGTTTATACAGCTAAAAGCATAGATAATCATGAAAAACCTGGTTTCAAGCAGGTGTACTCAAACTTTTGACTGGTACTGTATATATATATATATATATATATATATATATATATATATATATATATATATATATATATATATATATATATGTATTGAATATTGCAATACAGCAGTCCCTCGCTAATACAGACACCGTTATGACGTACATTTGGATACGAAGGACACATCGTATGTCCCCCAATGATATCCAGTTAAGTCTGATACGAGGTCCCTGTAAACTGCATGGTTCAAACAGACACACTGAAGAAAAAAACACTGTTAAACTGACACCAAAGACAGGAAGGAAATAAATCAAAGAACGCATACAAGTAGCTACAAAATCACTAAGTTTAAGAACAAAGACGGCATTTAAATTAACTACAATAGGTCAGTTGGAAAAGGGCGTGAAACTTTCACAAATACTGATGTGGACGACTAATTCAAATTCAGAATTTGAAGTCTTTAATTGCTTTTTGCAAAGAAATTCTGATTCATACCAATAGAAACAAATGTAGCAGTGTTTTAATTGCAGCCACTGTAAAATGTTCTATGTACATTTACAAATGATGTATTTCTATGCAGTGCATGTAAATTACTGGATAGTATCACAGCGTGTCAATGTGGTGCCAAGATCTATGGTGTGTTAATTGTGTATGAAGCAGGCACACACACACACACACACACACACACACACACACAGCTAAAATGGTTTCATTTCAATTTTAGCGTAATGATTTATTATATATATTTAAAATAAACTGAGCACTGTGAAAGTGTGTGTGTGCGATTTGTTTAAACCCAACCCCCTCATCTATCTCCCGGCATGTCTTCTTTAACTAGGGACTGCTGGATATGTTTAGTTTCTAAATATATTTCTCAATATACCTCAATTTTTTAATAGATTTTTGAGCATGTTCCTATATTTTAGGGAATATATTTCAGAATATACCTCTATTTGTTTTATATTATAAAGCAACCATACTCTGCTCTCACATAGTTTTCTGCAGAGGTCAGCCATTCTGTGATTACTCAAATAAAGCGCAGCTGAGAGATGTCACTAGTAAATGACACCTGTTCTATAAACTCTGCTTGCTGATAAAACACTTCACAGGGACGCGCGAGCCCAGCTCTCAAAAAGCTTTTTCAGTGACTGCAATGATTATTTTAGACAAACAGCGGTGAAAATAGCAGGGGTGAAAATATGGCGCTATGGCACCACTAGATTCTAGTGACAGTAGACATGTTTATTTATTTATATATGTATTTCTTAGCAACGAGAGATGATGATTGTTTTCTCATTGGCTCTGGACTACTCACATGCAAGATGATAACCCAACTGAAGCCTACCAAGCCCTGCTTGTCTTTGCCTACCTGATCGAGAGCAGACAACTGAGGCGTCGTTCCTGTGGCTGCAGTTATGAGTTTTCCAGCCTCTGGAGGGGCACTGAACCAGTGCAGTCTCCCTCCCAGTGCAGTCCACATCATCCAGGAAGATGGGTCCTCTCCCCTGCCCATACACAGCTCCATGAGGGGCTGACACTGCAGCCCCACACCCCAGCTCTCTGCAGACCACATCAGCATCCTCTAATCCCCAGGAATCACTACACACAGAGCCCCACTCTCCTCTGTACTGAATCTCCACTCTTCCAGCACAGCGGCCACCTCCATTGACTAGCCTCACCGCTGCAATAGAAACAGCACCTGAGTTAGTTAAACTGCACAGAGCTAACATAAGAATACCAGGAGGTCTTTCCAAAATAGGAACTGCTGTCACTTCCTAGGCCTCACATTTTCCATGTGAATGATGCACACATTTTTTAAATGGATTTTAAAGAAGCCTTGGTTGGGTGGCACTCTTTTAAAGGGGGCAGTGATAATGCTTCTATTGCTAATAAGAAGAGAATGGATTGTAAATCCTTGTTTAGCACTAATAAGAAGTAATAGAATGACAGTAGCATTATTGTATTAGCAGTCCGTTATAAAACTTTCTTACCCGAACACACAACGCCAGCTTCTTTCCCAGGATAACAGTTGGGTACTATTCCGAATTCTGATTTCAGGCAATTCATAATTGAGGATTCTGTCCCAGTACACTGTACTTCGCTAAGCCAGATTTGTCGGTCCCCTGGCCAAATCTCGCCCCCCTTTCAGCAGACAGAGCCTCACCACAGCCCAGTGATTGACAGACAACCTGAGCATCATTCAGGTCCCAGCCCTCATCGCATAGAGCCCTCCACTGGTAATTATGAAGAACTTCAACTCTCCCAGAACAAGAGGTGCTTCCATTCACCAGCCTGAGGTTTGTGATGCCAGATTTTCCTGAGATATAGGAAGCGAAATATATTTTAAAAAATACGGTTGGAACAGTCAATCCATTCTGCCCATGGATTGGAATGCATGCAAGATAGATGCCAAACAGAGATCCGTCAAGAAATATTCCCTTGGGACTAGATCTCCCGAGGCTGAGATATTCAACCATGCCACTTAAAATATACTGCAAAATATACTTATATACTTCTAAATGTAATACAGACATTGAGGCAAGATGGCTTGCAGGTGATGTCAGACCAAGGAGGAGACAGACACAGTACTGGGGTATGGAAGCTCTGATGCAAGAGTTTTAATAATAAAACAAAGATTTAAACAAACAAAACACTTTTGCAAAATAAAACGGCACAGTGGCCAAAACAAGCAGACAAAACAGACACAGAACCAAACAAACAAGTATCGTGCTGGTATATAACCAGCACACGTAGCAATTGCTCTTTTTATGGTTTATTTTGATTTCACACCCACTACTCTCGTTCCGCCTCTGAACACACTAACCTGTTCAGCCAAAGTTGCTTGTTTTTATATTTTGGCCGAGGAATTAACTGGCTCTTAATTACCTAGTTTACCCCTCGACCACATTCAGCACAGGTTCTCATACGATTTTATCTGGACGCGGCATTTTAACCCCACTCAGGCTTTAAACAATAATGACAAAACATGGTGTTTTTAACACGCTAAACAAGTGGTGGTCTATTTCCTTCTTGAGAGTGCACAGTTCCTCCACGGGTCTAGGCCTTGCCACATCCCCGCTGTCGAGTAGACCTCGCCGGCTGTGTAGGCCCGCCCACCTCGGTGAGTAAAACAGTGTGCTCTCCCCTATCTATTTCTACCGCAGTTTTTGCTGTGCGCTTCCGACTTGCCTGCCGCGGCTTCGGACATTGTGTCTCCCTGGTGTATGCTATGTGCTGACCAGGTGTGTGACCGCGCGGTTAGGGTAGGCACAGTTGCATAGCTGCCCCCCGGTGCTTCAGTACCACGGCACACAAATAGCCCTTGGTACTTCAGTATCCCGGTGCGCAAGGTGCTCACTGCACACGGCACACGGTGCCCAGCGCTACAGACACAGCGCTAGTGGGTAAACGCACAATGCCGCACTATTTAATCAGTGCTTGAGCGCTCGTTACAGCCAGAGCAAGCAGTGTTCGGTGCACAGCTGATGCAGAACACCAAACTGATGTCAGGCAAGTCAGGGTTCTACCACTGTACGGCTTGCAAGGCAAAGATCCCGCAAGAGGATAAGCATACTCTCTCTGCGCTTGGGCGTCCAAACATGCCACCTTGGCCCTTGAGAGAGAGGTGGCCTGCAGGATCTGTGCAGCCTTTCAGCCCCAGGTAAGGGAGAATAGGTTGGAGATGGCTACGAGGGCGAGCTCTGCGTCCTCTATGGCCGGACTGTCGGCGGCTCTTGGAGCCCCAGAGCCCCTCCTCCATGACCTGTCCCAGGACCACCTGCTGGACATCCCCGATGCGCAGGCCCCCCGTAGTCACTTCCCAACTCCGCTGGTGAGAAGGGTGAAGCATTTGAGGCAGGCGAGGGACATTATGGACCTCAAAGCCCACATGGCCCAGATCCTGGAGCTTTTGGCCAAACAGGCACCTGCAGCCCTGGCCGCAGTCCCAGCTCCGTTACAGCCTCAATTGCCATACCTCTCCTCCCCCAGGGGAGATCAAGGTGGATGGGAAGAGGCGTCCCAGCTGGTGCAAGAGGACATGCTTTCTCTAGCGGCCTCTGGGGATGGGGCCTCCTTCTCCTCTGACATGCAGGTAGGTGGGGAGCTTGAACCCCCTGCTGAGGAAGAACCTGGCTTCGAGGTAGCCTCGGAAGCCAGTGCTCCCTCATTGTCTGAGCTCAGTTTCGGCACTGATGGGACGCGCTGCAGTCTTCCTGCAGGTCCCCTGGACGCCAGCGGCAGAACCACGCCAGTCCGTGTTCCGGACGCAGGCAATGGCTTCTCGCCCTCAAAAGTTCCCGGACTCCATGGAGGAGGTACGCTCCTCCTGCGATTGTCCGGCATCAGGTCCTAAAACAGGCCACACTGCTTGACTCTCTAGAAGGCGCGGAAAAGCCCTGGCTAAGGCCTCGCCAGTGGGTGGGTTGGCCAGAGACCCGGCGTGCCCGAACCCTCAGTGCAGGGTGACAGAAACACACCTCAAGCGGGCATATGCGCCAACGGCGAGCGTGCTGATGGCCTATATGGATAGTGTGCTACGCGAGCCGGTGGCCACGGTCTCCTGTCCAGCATGCTGCTGCAGATCTCCGATCTCCAAGAAAATGCGACCACCAATTGCGAGGTCACATCGATCGCCCTCACGGATTCGATGGAAAAAGAGAAATGGCTTCCTCAGGATGATGGTTTTAATCCCTCGGTGGGCAGGACTGAGTGCATCATCCCAGGAAGGGGCATATCGACAGCTGTGGTATAGAGAGCTCAGTAAGTACCTACCTAATGGGCAGGCATATCCCATCCATAATGCAATGTTGTTTGTGGTCGTCTTCTCTTTCAGGGAACCAGGGTTACGGTAAGTAACCTAACAGTAGGTGTGTTCCAGCGGGGCGTCAGGTATAAAAAGATCCTGTTTGTTCATCTCAGGACTGCTGCAAAGCCAAGGACAATGGGCTGAATATCGCACATGCTACCCGGACAAGGATATAATCCTCTGATCGCAGTGAGAGTGACCCGGGATCCGAGCTGAGAAAGTGAAACCGCGACGGTGTGTTAATACACTGAAGATTATTTCTGGGATTTTAGATTCCTTTAAAAGTATAGCAAGGTGAATAATGGGGACCCCCATGCCTTAGGGAGTAGTGCACGCTGTTTTCATGGCACCTTTTATTTGTATGTCCCAGGTGAGCTACCATTGCTGGTAGCGTCACATGGGGTTCCTGTATGTTCTATGTGTGTATGTAAATAAACCTGCACAGAGTGTCAACTGAAACCTTCATCTCGGTCTCCTGCCTGTCACTCAGCAGCGAATTCACACACCCACACGCCAGCAGCCTGTTACAGTGTACCGCAGTAAAAGTGCAGCAAAGCGTAATAAAGCACAGTGAAAGCATGGTAAAGCATAAGCATTGTAAAGCACAGAGGGGTATGATAAAGCATATTAAACTCTGTAAGCGCATAGTGCAACCGTGCAAAATAATAAGAGACAAAATACCCCAATTAATGTTTAATTGAGGCTCTCAAAATAAATGCCTATCAATAATAATCATTAACCAACTGATTGTTGCATCTCTGCAACCCAGTCTTACCGGCACATTCCACGCCAGCATCTTTCTCGTGATCGCAGTCGGGTGTTTTCCCGAACTCTGATTTTGGGCATTCCGCGAGTGATTTTTCATTCCCAGTGCATTTCACTCTGCTAAGCAGGACTGTCCCGGTCCCTTTCCCAAACCGGGAGCTGCTGTTTTCAGCAGATTTAGCAAAGCCGCAATCCAGAAATCTGCAGACAGCTTTAGCATCGTTCAAGTCCCAGCCGTCTCCACACACAGTGCCCCATTCCCCCCGGTGATAGAGCTCCACTCTCCCTGAACAGCTGTCTCCACTCGCCACACGCAGGTTGGTGCTGCCTGGCAATCGGAACACAGGAACATAAACATTAAAGAGGTTAATCAGAGACACAGAGCACTACAGTGAAAGTGCAGTGAGGAGAGAATGACTCTGACATCATTTTCTAGATTAATTTTCTATTGCAGCATATAACATCTGACAAATGAAAATAGGCACATGTGGAAGGGTGGGGGAAAATCACTGACACAGGAGACAGAAAACTGGGTTTCTAGACACCAGTCGCGTGCACGATTTATTTACAGCCACAAGGTGGCACTGTGATACCGTTGTTACCAACGATGGTAAAGGTATTTCACCGCTCACCTATAGCGCGCACACGCAGGTGCATTAAATAATAGACAAAAACAGAAGGCACAAAGAAAAACAAAAATAAACACTGTTAACCAAAATCTACAAAATAAAGGTGCTGCACTTTGCAGCTGATTCCCCAACCGTCGATATCCGCACGGCCCAGGATTCCATCCTACACTCACCAGGGTTCCCTCACTTTCCTATACAAACCCTGGGCTCATTCATCTAAAAAGGGCAGACCCGACGGAACAGCAAAGTATCCGTTTATAGGCCGAGCAATCCCCATGAGCCCGCCCCCCAGCCACTCAGAGAGAGGGAAAGCCCACACACCCTCTTCCCCACCTCTCTGTGTCACTGCCATGACTGGCAGGCGGATTCCCGGGGACTGCCGCCCTCTTCCTGCAGCATCGTGAATAGGTCAAACGGCCAGTCCAGGTCTCCCCTGTCACAGTACATTATTATTATTATTATTATTATTATTATTATTATTATTATTATTATTATGTTATAGAAAATTAAAAGCAGTTTGGTTTTTAAACAATAAAAACTACACATTAATAAAATACAGCTACAGGCAGGCATGCAGCATTATATTTTTCAGAATTGATCAGTGTTTATTTTATGGAGGGGGTTTAGTTTAAGCAATAGCTGTATTTATCTTGACTGTGATTTAGTATGGTTTTGCAATGGCAGTACAGCACTATATTTTTAATGGAATTTTGTAGAAGAACATGTCACAACAAAGCATTATCCCTGTCACCCTACTCGGGACAGAGTAGATTTCACAATCCGGTCCACAGCAGTGTCCTAAATCTTAAAGTACCGGACCTCCAATTAAAATATAGATGCTTCTAAAACACATTACAGGAACTCATGTTTTATTTGTAGATTGAACTTGAGGTAATGAATACGCTTCACATGCGACTTTTAGTGCTGCCAAATTGGCCTTTTCCCAGCTATATTTGGCTTGTTTAGAAAGCTTCTAGCGGGTTAATGTTGTGTTTGGTGGTTTGGTTATTTTTTGGTTTTTTTTATCATGCGTGTTTTTTTTTCTATTCCTTCTGAGAATGTGATGCTCCCACCAGCGCTCGCTTTAAATCAACTCTCAAGACCCACCTGTTCTCTCTTGCTTTCCATGCTCTTTAAGCCTGATATCTGCTATTAGTTGCTGTGTTGTTACTATTTCATGTATTATGCATTTTTTCACTGTATTGTATAAAGCATTTTTTTTTACTGTATAGCATGTATTATGCATTTCTCTGTATTTAAAGTATTATGGATTGTCTTGTTGTAACTGCATCTTGTAAAGCGCTTTGTGATGGTGGTCCACTATATAAAATAAAGATTGATTGAATGATTGATTGATAGTCATACCATATATTAAAGTTTAAAAAGTACTGTGTTAAGAGGGATATGATTTTTGTTTCTATGCTAGTATGTGCTGACCGGGATGACACTTACTGTCGCTTCCACATATTCTTCAAGTTCAAGTTAGTTATCAACTTAGTTGTTATCTGCTTGTGCCGGGTCCGGGGTTTCGTGTTTAGTAATTGTTGATAGATGCATGGAGATCTTTGCCTAGCCATGTTATACAATCTTCAATTTTGACAATACCAGTTTTTTTTTTTATTTATTAAAAACGTTTTACGTTGTATGAAAAGATAAGACAGTTAAAATAGTAAATGTGAATTTATTGATAAAAAACGTAAGTTACAAATTACAGGTGGAACTCTAGTTAGACAAGCTGTTAAGAAAGACGTGATACTGTATCGCGTATTTAATTTGAAAAGTCATAAACTGTGTTCGTTGTTGTTTTGTGGGAAATATCCACACAAATGTATAAGCGTAAAACTGTAGGACCAACAGCACTCTGGAATACAGCCTGCTGTTTTGAGAATAGCATTGAAAATTGTTTTCAGTACTGTATTCAGTTGTGTTGTCACTGATGTCAGTTGTGGCTAATTAGCACGTAATACATCACGTATCGCCTCCTATTAAGGTTTTGTTAGGTACTTTGCAGCAATTCCGATGCTACACAATGTGGGTGTAAGTCTCAGCCACCTGTTCCTTTAGTTAGGGTCAGTAGCCTGGCCAGGTTAAAACTTTCCACACAGTTCCTTGCAACCACCCTCTGTTCATCCTCTCTCCCTCCCCATTGGCTCATTCAAATATCCACTTCCAATCTCAAAGCACCTTGAAGCCAGCACCTGTACTGGCTTCTAAGCTCTGTGAAGTTACCCCCCCTACAGCACAAACGTTGAGTCATATATCATTCGTTTGTGCCGTTGAAACAAACGTTTGTGCCGCTATAGTTTTTAAGATATTAACGATTGTTTTTTAGGGCAGTGATGTCACTCAGCCCCCCTAAAATAATGTGTATAAAAATGATTGGATCTGCAAAAAATATGTTGGGAGAAAAAGAAGGAGGACATTTTTACCTTATTTTATCGGCTTATTTCTCTTACTGTATGACAGGTATTGACTTTGTTCATTCTACATTTCACCTAAGAGTGTTGGGAACTACAAATTAAAAGTGAAATGTTGCTTTTGGCTGATTTACTTTTGCTGCGCCAATACCCTGAACACGTAAACTATCCTTGCTGTACAGAGTCTGGCAGTTCTAGCGCTTCACTGATCAACTTGGCGCGATCAACTACCATTCCTCTCAATATCACGTCCTCCCCCGTCTTTTTTCCGGAGCTCTGCATCCAATAAAATTACGAATCACCCAAAACGCTCGGACACATCGGAACACTTGGAGAGGATAGTCCCATCATCACATCCGGGGGACTTTTTAAAAACTCCATTAAAGCCACACTTTAAAAAGTCTGATGCCCATTTACCACGAAATGGATATCAGCCATGTGAGATCTACGAGACATGGAAGAGATTGCTGCTGGCACAGTTTCAGAATCATTTTAGGAACACAGCTTCAGCTGCCCGTATAAAGAACTACAGCTCCCATCATCCTTCTCTGGTACTGGGAGCTGTAGTTTTTATTCTGGTTCTGCTTCTTGATTGCTCAGACTGCTGCTGGTACACCGTCACACCAGGTCAGCTGCCTGTATAAAGAACTACAGCTTACCATCCCTCACTGAGCATGCTTGTTACGTGTACTGTACCCACCTACTTCAAGGACTGTGTTCTGCTGACCAAGGAGATTGCCTAGAAGGAGAAAGAAAACATGAAGAAACTGCGATGAGATAAATACATAAATAAATCAAAACTTAGATATATACAATTTGCCAAAACTACTAGTGAAGAGCATTTGGGAAGGGTATAGATAGTATACCTTGAGGGGCCCACAGGGCGCTCATGATGTGCGTACCAGTGGGGGGATAAATGCAGTGGTGTAGTGGTAAATAAAAAGGTGTAAACTCCCCTGTTTGGTGCTTGAGGCCAGGCAGCGGCATGGTAGGAATTTAGGCTGACCATTGTTTCTCGTTTTTTTTTAATTGGGTTTGGAGGACATCAGAGGCAACGAAAGCCATTCAAATGCATTTCTGGCACTCGGTTCCACAGGAACAATGACAACAGTGTTCGCAGAATGATTTTTGTTTTGGAAATGGCACAAACTAAAGAAGAGTCTCCTAGGCAACATAATGCACATTATGAATGTCAGAACACTGGAAAACCTTAAAAAAATAGTTGAAGCCCCCACAAAAATTATGAATGGGATTTAAATGTAGATACTGGTACCGCAATCTGCCGTCAAAACGGTAATTGTTAATCCACGCACACACACACATCATTATTTATTTTATTTATGAATTACTGTGTAACAAATAAAAAACAGCAAATATGACAACGTAACTACAACCTATATATATATATATATATATATATATATATATATATATATATATATATATATATATATATATATATATATGGTAGTATACTATGGTATACCTTCTGGTCTAGATGACTAATTGAATTTTTATAGAGCATTTTATAGAGCATTTTTATGCCTGGCGTCTGAAAACTATACAACGAAAGACTAGCAGCAAGAAGACTGACACTCAACCTACTGAACAAAGAGGAGGACCTGCAAACGAGAGGGATGTGAGCCACCTCAACAATCAACTTCCAGAGGGCAGCTGCATGCAAGCCATTGCATTGATGAACCACAGCAGAGATCGCAAGCTCATCATCCAGAAGACGAAGGAAACTTTTGAGTATAGACAACGCCTTGTTCATGACGCAGAGAAGTCATCCAGCGTGCTGACTGTGTTCCCTCAGCTTCTGGATACCAAAGGATTGGTAGGTATTTGGTAGGTAATTAGGCTGGTAATTGTGGTGCCATTCATGAAGTTGTTGAATGCTGTGCAGAGGATAGCAGTTTCATGTAATGAACAAAATGCCATATTATTGGTTTTTTCAGATTTTGCCATGCTGTTTGGACCTGACACTGCTGCAAAGGCTTCTGGAGAAATGGAGCACATGCTTCAAAGAGAGAGTCATCAAGGAGGCTGGGACCTTAACCCCAACATCATTCTTACAGAGGCTGAGGCATAATGGGACAGTGATTTATCATCAATCCTCCTCCTGTTGCATCTCCTGTCACCACAACCTTCTGGAAGGAAGAGGACACAGAAAATAAGTGTGCGTGAAGCTGTTGGACATTTGGTGAAGTTTCACAAGGTTTGTTGAAGACTACATTGTTTTGTTTTTAGCTTTTGACTTAAATATCTTGACTTAATCATCTCAATGATTGAGCAGTGTTTTTTTTGTGATATTACCTCCCCAAATGCTAGCAACTTAGTTCATTGTTTTCTTGTCTCTTTTTTTTATTTTATGTTTGTGATTCCAGTCCTGTTGGAGACTAGATGAACACCTCACCGACATCGAGGGGCAGCATCAACCATACCTCCTTGCATCCAGAACCACAAAAGCAGATGTCCACAGCTTTTGCATAGTGATGGACAAAAAGCTGATCCCATGTCAGGCAAGCACATCCTTGGCTGCCTTTGATGAGCTATTCAAGGCTCATTTTGTTTTCAGTTTAAAATATGATGAATCCCTCAGCAGCATGTACACATTTCTCAAGACAACTGTGTACAACATCGATGTGGGTTGCACCAGAGAAAGCCCAAAAGTAAAGGAGCTGAGGGCTAAACTCTTAAACAATGTGTAGGTGCTTCATATGCAAATCCTTTCATGACACAACCATTCAGTTGATTCGCCACCTTAAACTTTCACATGGGTTTTATCCAGGCAAAAAGTTCAGTTTGATTTGTGCCCAGGATGCAAAATTTGGAAGTTTTGCAGGTTTTAGGAAACATCTTAAAAACACTCATGGTGAAGAGCGTATTACGTCAAGAAATGATTTGATTACACAAATGCCAACAGTTCCAGATGTTAGTGGCATTCCATTACAAACAGGCCTCTCTGATGCAACCCAATCAGAATTGTTTGAAGAACCTGAAGTATCTCATATGACCAATCAGCAAACCCAACACATGTGTGCATCCATTGTTGCTAAATTGCAGGGAAGTGCTGTAGCAACTAACATAATCCTGTCAGTAGTTGAAAACATGGAAGAGTATGTGAATGAACAGAGAATTGTGAGGGTCTGGAACCAACTCCCCAGTAATGCTGTTGAAGCTAACACCCTGGGATCCTTCAAGAAGCTGCTTGATGAGATTCTGGGATCAACAAGCTACTAACAACCAAACGAGCAAGATGTGCTGAATGGCCTCCTCTCGTTTGTAAACTTTCTTATGTTCTTATCTTCTTAACTCCACTCAAGTAGAAAGAGTCAAGTTTTGAGCTTAGTCCCCCTTTCCAACGCCAGCAGACCGTCTTTAGAAGAATTTTTTTGAGAATTTACTCAATCCTTTCAGCAACTTTAATACTAATGGCAAATGGAAAAAAAACACTTCAATGACAAATGGGGTGTTGATGAGCCGGCTAATCCTTTGGACTCAAAACAAGGTATTCATAAAACTGATTTTTTATTTCATTCTCAGAAATCTCCACCCCCAAATTGAATTCATCTCTTATGAATATTCATCTTATTTCTTTATTTCACTCTCAAGATGCCAAAAAATATGACATTGACAGGATACTAGGGCCTTTTCTTGAGGGTGTGAATGTCTTAGAACGTAGTGGAATGGATGTTCCATTTTCTGAGGAGCTTGTTTACAGTACAATTGCACAAGTTACCGCTAACAATTTAGGCATGCACAGCATTCTTGGGTTTATGGAATCTTTTAGTGCCAACTACTTTTGCAGGGTCTGTTTAATTGACAAGGTTTTATCTCAGTCTGTGTTCAGTGAGGATGATGCTCGTCTTACCTTACGTAGCAAATTGTTGAATGACCAGCATTACAGCCACCTTGTTCAAAATCCTGAGACAATGCATTGACATAAAAGGCAACAGCATCCTAAACACCTTGGCATATTTCAATGTGTCTGACAATTTTGTGTTTGACATCATGCATGACATCTTGGAGGGAGACATTTTCCTGGGAATTTGGCTGTTTAAATCCAGGCTTAATTTGACCATTGTAGCTGATACCCTGATACCCTGATACCTCACCATTATTTGAGTGATCTCTAGAATGCTATTGACTCACTGTGGATAAGTGAATATGGTAAAAAGCACTTGAACTGATTTTAAATATGGCTTAAAATGCAGAATTGCAAACAATCAGGACTTAAATGTCCACCACCTCATGTCACATGTGAAGAGCATATATTTTGAGGATTTATGTTGTTACTCAGTGCACCCCAATGATATTTTGTGCAGACTCCTTTTTTGTGTCAGTGTAACTTCTATGTTATGTTTCAATCAATCAATCAAGGAGCATCTCTATAATTAAAGGTAAAGTAGTAGATAAAACGTTCTTCATTAATGGTGAGGCAATACCAACAGTGTCTGAGAAGCCAGTGAAGAGCCTTGGGAGATGGTACGACGGGGATCTAAAGGATACAGTTCGTGTGGGAGAAGTTAGACAACAAGCTGTGGAAGGGTTGAAGAGCATAGACAGCAGCGCTTTACCAGGCAAACTAAAACTCTGGTGCTTTCAGTTTGGCCTACTGCCAAGGTTGCTGTGGCCACTGACTGTGTACGAGGTTTCTTTGACAACAGTAGAGAAGCTGGAAGCTTTAATCAGTTCAAACATCAGGAAATGGTTGGGAGTTCCACGCTGCCTCAGCAGAGTGGGACTTTATGGTAAAGGAAGACTGCAGCTACCTGTCTCCGCTCTAACCGAGGAGTTTAAATGCGCCAAGGTCCGACTGGAAATGACATTAGTAGAGTCACGCGACAAATGCGTAAGGGAGGCAGCACCTGTGTTGAAAACTGGAAGAAAGTGGGTGGCAAAGAAAGCTGTGGAGGATGCAAAGGCTGCCCTTCGAATTGGTGATATCATGGGGCAAGTTCAGCATGGAAGAGGGGTCTTGGTCTCAGTTCAGCTCCTCCTACATGGCACAAGGCAGCCCCAGCGAACGGAGGAAGCTTGTAGTCAACGAGGTGCAAAAGCAGGAGGAGAGGATGAGGTGTATAAAGGCCATTTCCCAGGGCAAGCAGGGAGAATGGATGAGATGGGAGAGTGTGGAACAACGCAAGATTGGCTGGCAAGACCTATGGTCAATGGAACAGAGCAGGATCAGTTTCCTTATAAGGTCAACATATGATGTTCTCCCATCACCACAGAACCTAAACCTCTGGGTAGGAGAGGATCCCTCATGTCCTTTGTGTTCATCACCTGCAACATTAAGGCACATTTTGACAGGATGTAAGGTGGCTCTTAGCCAAGGACGGTTTACTTGGCGCTATGACCAGGTGCTGCGATGTTTGGCCTTAGCATTGGAAGACAAGCGTAACATGACCAATAAGTTGCCACCTGTTCCATCAAAACATTACACACAAAAGACAACATTTCTCCGCCCAGGAGAGCAACCACCAAGAAAAGGTGTTAAAATCAATCCTCGCCCAGGACAACTGGAAGCTGCTAGAGACTGGAAAATGCTGGCAGATGTTGGTCAGCGGCTTATTTTTCCACCTGAAATTGCCACCACAAACCTTCGACCAGATATTGTCCTGTGGTCTGGATCAGCACGCCTTGTTCACCTGGTAGAGTTAACAGTGCCATGGGAGGATGCTGTAGATGAGGCGTATGAGAGGAAGAAACTGCGGTATGCTCAACTAGCCACTGAAGCGGAACAGCGAGGATGGAGAGTCTGGGTTTACCCAGTGGAAGTGGGATGTCGAGGATTTGTGGCACACTCTACAACCCGGTTTCTCAGAGATGTCGGATTCAATGGCCAAGAGTTGCGTCGCACAGTGAAGAACTTATCTGAAGCAGCAGAGAGGAGCAGCAACTGGCTGTGGTTGAGACGGAAAGATTCTGGCTGGGGATCTCAAGCACAATAGAAAGAAAGAAAGGCTGATGTACAGGTAAGTAAGCTGGGCTGAGTTGAGTGGGGGACGGAGGGGGTGATGCTGGGACGCCAGAATCACCGTCGAGCCCTCTTGAGGTGTCGTGGGCTAGTCGACGAAACACCGAGGATGGAAGGTGCCCACTTGAAGACCCCAGAGATGTACCCTACTTAGCTCAATCCAGACGGTTGTCATGCTGATGCGCTGGGGAGACCGCACTATGGTTGATCCCCGAGCCAGCATCGCAGCCGTTGTGTGTGCTGATGCGCTAGGGAGGCAAAATAAGCTGATCCCTGGAGCCAGCATTACACTTCAGCCATCAACACCAGACAGAAGGATATCTACATCATCATATGGAAGGAAGCGCAAATGGATGGAGACACATATGGATCACATTAGTTTACTGTGAAGCTACGTCTTAGTTGGTGCTTATCTTGGCGAGAGCCAAGTTCAAATCAGCATGAAGTTTTAACATCTACTCTCATGTAATGGAAATCATGAAGATCTGGATACGTCCAGTGACTGCTGTGAATAGTGCAGCTGGCAACAAGGGAAAGACCTCGTGACAGCCTGGAGAGACAGCTGACTGGAGGAAAGAGACCCCATTGGGGCTGGCAAGGGTTAGCTACCCTTGTCGGCAGTATCCAGCTCTGTGTTTACAGGATGCTGGAGACACCCGCCCAAGGCTTCAAAGAAATTAAACAGAAAAATACCCCTAGAGTCTGCGAGAGCGGGGGCGGAAGATGACTCAACGTTGGACAACACGGTTAAGGACTTAGGAACGGAAACGGATATGAGTATGGAGAGTACTTCACAAAAGACTAGTTCAAGATCTGCAGTTAGCAAAGACATGGAACTCCAGGTTTGTGTCTGCGGCTGGAGCAAGGCGACAACGGTCAGGGGTTTGAAGATTCATCAAGGGAGAATGAAATGCTTGAGGGAGAAGGGACAAGGGCCTCGCATTGATCAGTACTTCTTACGAAGTCAGTCAAGTCAGTCGAATGAAATCCAGCGACAGGAAGCAAACCACAGTTCGCAGGATATCAGCACCCCTGTCATAGATGTGAGGAGGACTTGCATGGACACAGTTAGTGATGAACCTAATGATCCTTGTGAACCCGGCAGACAAACCAGCGTAAGAGAGAAAAGAACCTCAACGGGCACAAGCCTGGAGTTAAATGGCCAAGAGCTTGTGAGAAAACTGCATGGGACACAGTAAACACAGATCTCTGCTTTGCATTGGAAAGGTTAAGTGGAACAGTTGAAAAGAAACTGGATAAATTTGGCGACATCATCTACGATATGGAAGCGAGAGGTTTGGAGTTGAAAAAGGAAGGAAAAAGTACAAACTATTCCTGGAAAGTCTAGACGGCAGCAGGAGATTGAACGCTTAGTTAGAGAAAGGAGACAGCTGAGGAAGCAATGGAGAAGAGCAGAAGAAAGTCAGAAGGAGGGACTCAATCTCTTACAAAGGGTCATAAAACATAAGCTTGCAACATTGCGCAGAGCTGAGCGCCTACGTAAACGCTTGTGGCGATGTGGCCGCGCCCTTGTGCGTAGTTTGTGTTATATGTTGCATGTTGCATGTGTTAATGTTGGTGTATAGCGATTGGTACACGGGATATAAGCGGGTCTGTGTTTCACGTGTGTTTAAAAATGTATAATTGTAGTTAGGCACGAGGTTGCACATAATTAATTCACGTGCTGGGATTCAAGTGAATAATTAATTAGTAATTGAATCCCAGCACAACAGTATATATAGATGCACGTTTCACTCACTCGGGGTTGGGTGTTCGTGAGTAGAGAACGGGTGTGGAGAAGGAGAAAATATAATAATAATAAGAAGTGTTTTGTACTCACCGTGTTTGTTTGTCTCCGTGCACCGTTTGTTAAGTGTTAGTTCGTTTTGTTTGTCTGTTTATTTTGGCGTAAGTGCCGTGTGCTGTTTTTGTGTTCTTTTATTTTGTTTATTAAATGCTGAGCACAACCAAGTGCTCAGCTTCACCAAAACCTCACTGTCTGTTGTGTATTACTTCCTGTTTCTGGTCTGACGTCACCCACTGCTGCCGTCTTTGTGACACGTGGTGTCATCGTGGGATTACCAGCGCCTCCTAGACGCAGACCAGAGCAGGAACCGCAATTTGTTGTTTAAAAAACGGGAAAAAAAAAAAAAATGACAATGGCAGAAGACGCCATCAAACTGCGGGACTGGGTCCTGGAAAATGCTGGGCTGGAGGCCCAGTCTATGCCCATAGCCATCCGGATCCTGTGGCTGATGGACAGGGAGAGATGGGAGGCGTATGAGAGGGAACACACCCCAAACTCCCTGGAGGAAGGTGTGGAGTTGGTCCTCAGCTACCTGGAGGCAGCTATAAGTGGAACAGCAGCCCAGGTAGCAGGATCTCCAGCAGGAGGATTCATGGCCAGCTGCACCTTCCTAGAGATTGGGGAGGAGCCTGAGCGTCCACAGCCCAAGTGGGAGGAGCCTGAGCGTCCACAGCCCAAGTGGGAGGAGCCCGAACGTCCTACGCCTGAGTGGGAGGAGCCCGAACGTCCTACGCCTGAGTGGGAGGAGCCCGAACGTCCTACGCCTGAGTGGGAGGAGCCCGAACGTCCTACGCCTGAGTGGGAGGAGCCCGAACGTCCACAGCCCAAGTGGGAGGAGTCCGAACGTCCCACAGCCCAAGTGGGAGGAGTCGGTGCGTCCACAGCCCAAGAGGGGGAGTCGGTGCGTCCACAGCCCAAAAGGGAGGAGTCGGTGCGTCCACAGCCCAAAAGGGAGGAGTCGGTGCGTCCACAGCCCAAAGGGGAGGAGTCGGTGCGTCCACAGCCCAAAAGGGAGGAGTCGGTGCGTCCACAGCCCAAAAGGGAGGAGTCGGTGCGTCCACAGCCCAAAAGGGAGGAGTCGGTGCGTCCACAGCCCAAAGAGAGGGAAGTCGGGGCTTCCACAGCCCTAGGACCCAAGCTGCCAGCAGAGGGAGAATGCCTGCTGGTTCCACCTCCACCAGCAGAGGAAGAATGCCTGCTGTCCCCATGTCCACCAGCAGAGGAGGAATGCCTGCTGTCCCGTGTCCACCAGCAGAGGAAGAATGCCTGCTGTCCCCGTGTCCACCAGCAGAGGAAGAATGCCTGCTGTCCCCGTGTCCACCAGCAGAGGAAGAATGCCTGCTGTCCCCGTGTCCACCAGCAGAGGGTGAATGCCTGCTGGGTTCCCATCCACCAGCAGAGTGTGAACGTCTGCTGGTATCACTTCCCCCACCGTCACCACCCGGAGGAGAGGAACAGGAGCTGCCTCTGCCTCCACCACAGTCCCCTGCAAGAGCGGGAGAGCCGCACCAGTCCCCTGCAAGAGAGGCGGAGCCGCACCAGTCCCCTGCAACAGTAGGAGACCACACGCTGCTCGCACCTCCACCACTTCCTCCACTAGGAGCAGAGGAGCAGGAGCTGCCTCTGCCTCCACCACCTCAACCGCTTCCACCAGGAGCAGAGCAGCAGGAGCTGCCTCTGCCTCCTCCACCAGCAGAGGGTGAGTACCTGCTGGTTCCGCCTTCTTTGTCGTGGGAGGACTGCTTGCCCTCCCACCTCCACCAGCAGAGGGTGAATACCTGCTGGTTCCGACACCACTAGGAGCAGAGCAGCAGGAGCTGCCTCTGCCTCCACCACCTCAATTGCTTCTACCAGGAGCAGAGCAGCAGGAGCTGCCTCTGCCTCCTCCACCAGCAGAGGGTGAGTACCTGCTGGTTCCGCCTTCTTTGTCGTGGGAGGACTGCTTGCCCCTCCCACCTCCACCAGCAGAGGGTGAATACCTGCTGGTTCCGCCACTGCCCGGAGCAGAGGAGCAGGAGCTGTCTCCGCTTCCCGCACCTCCACCACAGGGAGTACGGTGGCCGGAGCCCCAGAAAGGGGAGCTACCGGCTACAAAGACAGGGGAGAGGTCAGGAGACCACTTTCCCCAGCAGCAGTTTCGCTGCAGGAGTTCTTGAGGCCGGAGCCCCACAGGAGGGAGCTACCGGCTACAAAGACAGGGGAGAGGTCAGGAGACCACTTTCCCCAGCAGCAGTTTCTCTGCAGGAGTTCTTGTGGCGGAGCCCCACAGGAGGGAGCTACCGGCTACGAAGAAAGGGGAGAGGTCAGGAGACCAGCATCCCCAGCAGCAGTTTCGCTGCAGGAGTGGACCAGCATGCTGTCAGCCGTGCCACTACCGGCAGGGGTGCTGACAGCATTGCCAGCCATGGGCCCACTGAAGCCTCCCTTCCCAGCCCGAGACTTTGTCCTGGACTGCTGGGTTTTAAGGGGAGGTGGCCGTTGAGGCCATGTGTGCTGCGCACAAGGGGGTATATGTGGCGATGTGGCCGCCCTTGTGCGTAGTTTGTGTTATATGTTGCATGTTGCATGTGTTAATGTTGGTGTATAGCGATTGGTACACGGGATATAAGCGGGTCTGTGTTTCACGTGTGTTTAAAAATGTATAATTGTAGTTAGGCACGAGGTTGCACATAATTAATTCACGTGCTGGGATTCAAGTGAATAATTAATTAGTAATTGAATCCCAGCACAACAGTATATATAGATGCACGTTTCACTCACTCGGGGTTGGGTGTTCGTGAGTGGAGAACGGGTGTGGAGAAGGAGAAAATATAATAATAATAAGAAGTGTTTTTTACTCACCGTGTTTGTTTGTCTCCGTGCACCGTTTGTTAAGTGTTAGTTCGTTTTGTTTGTCTGTTTATTTTGGCGTAAGTGCCGTGTGCTGTTTTTGTGTTCTTTTATTTTGTTTATTAAATGCTGAGCACAACCAAGTGCTCAGCTTCACCAAAACCTCACTGTCTGTTGTGTATTACTTCCTGTTTCTGGTCTGACGTCACCCACTGCTGCCGTCTTTGTGACAACGCTACAAAAAGAAGGAGCGTGCGAGAACTAACTTTTATAAAGACCCATTCAAATTTGTAAAGAAGTTATTCACCAGTGAGAAGAATGGCACACTAAAAGCATCTAAGTTTGAGTTGGAGAGATATTTGGAGGAAACGCATACAGATTCAAAAAGGCAGGAGCCTATGTCAATTCCTTCAGACATCCCACCTATCAATCCACCAGAATACCAAATGGAGGACTGTGCACCTAAGTGGAAAGAAGTAGAGCAAGCTGTGAAAAAGCAAGGGCTTCATCATCTCCAGGGCCTAATGGAGTTCCGTACAGAGTGTACAAGAGTGCTTCAGGAGTTCTACGAATCCTGTGGAAACTGATGAAAGTAGCATGGAAAAACAGGTTGTACCAAGAGCATGGCCGAGCAGGTGGAGTCTTTATACCTAAAGAAAAAGACTCTAGCAGCATCAGTCAGTTTCGCCCTATTTCCCTATTAAACGTAGAAGGCAAGATTTTCTTCAGCATTATTGCTCAGAGATTGTCAACTTACCTATTAAAGAACTGCTTCATTGACACTTCAATACAAAAGCGGGCATTCCAGGTTTCCCAGGATGCTTAGAACACATCAATGTGATCTGGCAACAAATTCAATCAGCTAAAAAGGAGAGGAAGGAGCTCCATGTGACATTCCTGGATTTGGCTAATGCATATGGTTCAGTGCCACATGAACTTCTTTGGGCAGCATTTGATTTTTTCAGTGTACCAATGACAATAACAAATCTAGTGAAAGCCTACTTTGGAGATTTGCAATTTAGTTTTTCAACTTCAGAATTCAGCACTACATGGCAATGCCTAGAAGTTGGAATAATGGCAGGATGCACCATTTCTCCACTGGCTTTTACCATGGCAATGGAAGTAATCATTAGGGCATCAAAATGGGTAGTGGGAGGAGAGCGCTTGGCTTCTGGAATACGACTACCACCAATTCGAGCATACATGGATGACATGACAACCATGACTACAACAGTAGCCTGCACTAATCGGTTATTGGGCAAATTAACCAATAACATTGAATGGGCACGAATGCAATTCAAGCCCACTAAATCAAGGAGCATCTCTATAATTAAAGGTAAAGTAGTAGATAAAACGTTCTTCATTAATGGTGAGGCAATACCAACAGTGTCTGAGAAGCCAGTGAAGAGCCTTGGGAGATGGTACGACGGGGATCTAAAGGATACAGTTCGTGTGGGAGAAGTTAGACAACAAGCTGTGGAAGGGTTGAAGAGCATAGACAGCAGCGCTTTACCAGGCAAACTAAAACTCTGGTGCTTTCAGTTTGGCCTACTGCCAAGGTTGCTGTGGCCACTGACTGTGTACGAGGTTTCTTTGACAACAGTAGAGAAGCTGGAAGCTTTAATCAGTTCAAACATCAGGAAATGGTTGGGAGTTCCACGCTGCCTCAGCAGAGTGGGACTTTATGGTAAAGGAAGACTGCAGCTACCTGTCTCCGCTCTAACCGAGGAGTTTAAGTGCGCCAAGGTCCGACTGGAAATGACATTAGTAGAGTCACGCGACAAATGCGTAAGGGAGGCAGCACCTGTGTTGAAAACTGGAAGAAAGTGGGTGGCAAAGAAAGCTGTGGAGGATGCAAAGGCTGCCCTTCGAATTGGTGATATCATGGGGCAAGTTCAGCATGGAAGAGGGGGTCTTGGTCTCAGTTCAGCTCCTCCTACATGGCACAAGGCAGCCCCAGCGCAACGGAGGAAGCTTGTAGTCAACGAGGTGCAAAAGCAGGAGGAGAGGATGAGGTGTATAAAGGCCATTTCCCAGGGCAAGCAGGGAGAATGGATGAGATGGGAGAGTGTGGAACAACGCAAGATTGGCTGGCAAGACCTATGGTCAATGGAACAGAGCAGGATCAGTTTCCTTATAAGGTCAACATATGATGTTCTCCCATCACCACAGAACCTAAACCTCTGGGTAGGAGAGGATCCCTCATGTCCTTTGTGTTCATCACCTGCAACATTAAGGCACATTTTGACAGGATGTAAGGTGGCTCTTAGACAAGGACGGTTTACTTGGCGCCATGACCAGGTGCTGCGATGTTTGGCCTTAGCATTGGAAGACAAGCGTAACATGACCAATAAGTTGCCACCTGTTCCATCAAAACATTACACACAAAAGACAACATTTCTCCGCCCAGGAGAGCAACCACCAAGAAAAGGTGTTAAAATCAATCCTCGCCCAGGACAACTGGAAGCTGCTAGAGACTGGAAAATGCTGGCAGATGTTGGTCAGCGGCTTATTTTTCCACCTGAAATTGCCACCACAAACCTTCGACCAGATATTGTCCTGTGGTCTGGATCAGCACGCCTTGTTCACCTGGTAGAGTTAACAGTGCCATGGGAGGATGCTGTAGATGAGGCGTATGAGAGGAAGAAACTGCGGTATGCTCAACTAGCCACTGAAGCGGAACAGCGAGGATGGAGAGTCTGGGTTTACCCAGTGGAAGTGGGATGTCGAGGATTTGTGGCACACTCTACAACCCGGTTTCTCAGAGATGTCGGATTCAATGGCCAAGAGTTGCGTCGCACAGTGAAGAACTTATCTGAAGCAGCAGAGAGGAGCAGCAACTGGCTGTGGTTGAGACGGAAAGATTCTGGCTGGGGATCTCAAGCACAATAGAAAGAAAGAAAGGCTGATGTACAGGTAAGTAAGCTGGGCTGAGTTGAGTGGGGGACGGAGGGGGTGATGCTAGGACGCCAGAATCACCGTCGAGCCCTCTTGAGGTGTCGTGGGCTAGTCGACGAAACACCGAGGATGGAAGGTGCCCACTTGAAGACCCCAGAGATGTACCCTACTTAGCTCAATCCAGACGGTTGTCATGCTGATGCGCTGGGGAGACCGCGACTATGGTTGATCCCCGAGCCAGCATCGCAGCCGCTGTGTGTGCTGATGCGCTAGGGAGGCAAAATAAGCTGATCCCTGGAGCCAGCATTACACTTCAGCCATCAACACCAGACAGAAGGATATCTACATCATCATATGGAAGGAAGCGCAAATGGATGGAGACACATATGGATCACATTAGTTTACTGTGAAGCTACGTCTTAGTTGGTGCTTATCTTGGCGAGAGCCAAGTTCAAATCAGCATGAAGTTTTAACATCTACTCTCATGTAATGGAAATCATAATCAACATGACATTTTATGCAATTCTGCCACGGTTCATAATAAATGTCTTAAAATTATTCCACATGTCAGTTTTCTAAATTGTAACTTGAGCACTGTTTTGAACGTAGCTTTTAGAATATCATTGACCAACTTGCATAAGGTAACATGAATAAGGTGTTCACTTTGCTCGTGTTAGTTACACTGGAATTGAGTAAAAATTTTACTCCAAACAGTGTTGAAAAACATGCCATATTGTCACTTTATTGGTGTTTGCTACACTGGTACAGGGTAATATTGAAACTCAAAAGAGTGTTCAGAGACATGCTAATTTTTCACTGTGCTCGTGTTGTTTACACTGGTACAGAGTACATTTTTGACTCTAGCTCGTGTTGGGAAAATGCTGTGTTGCAACACTGAGCATAGTGCTATTAGCAGTGATGTGGTGTTTATGTCCAACACTCAGAGTGTTAGAAAATGAACTCTGAGATGGTGTTAGAATTTCAACACTTTAAAAAGTGTTGATTTAACACTTTTGTGGTGGTTCCCATATATATACACTTCAAAAGTGTTGAATTTAACACTCACTTGGTTAAAGTCGCCTCTTCAAATTTGCTGTGTGGTTTTAAGGGGACGCACACTGTACGCCCAGTTGAGATGAGATGAGTCGGGCGGCTTATATGCGGCTTAAAATTTATACGTATATTTTTTGGATACATGAGTGTTTGTAGACAAAATGTAAAATATGCGCTCACACACCCCGAACTATGTTTGTGTTGCAAATAAATAACAAAACGCAGTGGATCCATCCTGTGACGTGGAAGCGCAATACAAGTGAACAGCTTTACAGTATGTGGCTAAGTACCTGTTTGTAAATATTTTAAATGTTTTCTGATGAATAAATTTGATTTTTTTTAAATTAACATGTTTATTGTTTTTTTTAAAGATTTCAGTTTGCATAACTGAATTACTAGTACCACGCTTTTCAATACTACACAGTAGTTGGTTGCAGAAAATTGACACAAAACCGTTTCTAAAAGGACAATAATGTGAACAGCACGAGGTCGGTTGGCCACTTTGGCATCTTAAAACACCACATTTTCTTAGCTGACCTTCACAAACTGGACATTCTCCAGAACACCCAACCCATCTAATGAGGGGCCCAACTAGCATCTCTAAAGTTTAACTATTTTCATCTTGACTAAAATGACAAACTCTTGAACACAATAGCTTGGAAGAATATAACTAAACACACACACACACACACAAACACACACATGTACTCAAAAGAAATCCTGTAGACAGATTTCGCCGCCAGATTCCCACACTATAAAGCACTATAATGGCAACACTCAAACGGTTTTCAAATGCTTTGTCATCGGAATCTTTTTCAGTTCAGAAAAGATCTCTGTGTATTTTCTAAGTCCCCTCTAACAATTGCCAGTCATGACATCCACAGTCTTGTACAACCTGAAAACACTGTCTGCAAAACAAAGATTGTTATCCTAGTTGTTTAAGTCGATCAACACAGCTCTCTTCAGTGCTTTTGAATACATATTTCAGTACTACTAAATGCATGTGTGCACCACCATCCATATTCCAAACAACCGTCAGGACTAAACATCGTCTGTCTTAGCCAGCAGCTCTGTGTGACAGATAAATGACATTCTACGTGCCCTGTGCTAAGAACTCCCCAACAATTGTTTATCGCAATTGCATTGGCGATTCTCTTGTGAAATTGGCCGGACAGCCCCAAGATATCAGAGCAGGATGCAGCAGTTGGAGGCTTTGAAATGCGCTGTTGACTTCTTTAGCTATCTTGCTTGTCAAAGGGCCAGCCCCTGCATCCTTAGCCAGTGCAGCTGTACACTATAATGTAACCTAAAACCATCGTCGAAGTTTGAATACTGGCACATCTCTAGTTCATTTTGCCATTGTGACTCAGTCGGCAACCACCGTTCTCTTAAAAAATGCTCCCCCTGTTTGGTTTATGCATCATGTAAGCGTACTGGTCTGTTAACCAATTCTGTTGACACTTGTTTTCTTTATACAGACTCCCCGCTATTCTGAGCACTTAACAGGCTATCCGGAATAATTTTATGTGCAGTTTTCTGTAAATACATAACGGTCCTATGTATGAAAAACTTTAAAACGGGAGTGACATACTGTGTAATGAGAAGTCTTCTATGTCATTATTGAGAGGGGCTAGCTGTAAGTGTTGAATTTAAATCAAGGGAAGTAATGTTAAAACTTTACAATGCATAAGCAAAACCTCAGCTAGAATATTGTGTTCAGTTCTGGTCACCTCATTACTAAAAGGATATTGCTGCTCTAGAAAGAGTGCAAAGAAGAGCAACCAGAATTATCCTGGTTTTAAAAAGCATGTCTTATGCAGACAGGCTAAAATAATTTAATCTATTCAGTCTTGAACAAAGAAGACTACGCGTGATCTGATTCAAGCATTCAAAATCCTAAAAGGTATAGACAATGTCGACCCAGGGGACTTTTTCGATCTGAAAAAAGAAACAAGGACCAGGGGTCACAAATGGAGATTAGATAAAGGAGCATTCAGAACAGAAAATAGGAGGCACTTTTTTACACATAGAATTGTGAGGGTCTGGAACCAACTCCCCAATAATGTTGTTGAAGCTGACACCCTGGGATCCTTCAAGAAGCTGCTTGATGAGATTCTGGGATCAATAAGCTACTAACAACCAAACAAGCAAGATGGGCCGAATGGCCTCCTCTCGTTTGTAAACTTTCTTATGTTCTTATGTTCTTATACAATAAATGCCTTTTTTTCCCAGTGCATTTCAGCATAAACGCCTGGTTTCAGAGTGTTTAAATACGTGCCTAAAGACTGTTTTGTTCAGTTGATAATCCTTCAGTCTGTACTTTTGAAAACTTTTGTGTTCGTTTACTTCTGCATAAACTTACAGGCCGCTCCAGCATTGCCAAGAGAGACCCAAACTGCATGGTGGGGTCAACATATGCCTTATTTTATTTGTGTACATTAAAAAATACAACCACAACTCTATACTTTAGTTTTATTTACCGTTTTACTGTAACAATTGGTTTTCTTAAGATCAAAATTGACTTGAAACTATAATCTTTAAAACTGTTGCTTTAAAACTACACACATGGCCCTGAACCGAGGTAAAACTTCTGTAAAAACACACTGGAGGAACTGCCAGCCACACTCGCAATTCTTTCTCAGTTTGTTCAGTCACAGACAAGCACTGACATTGAAAAGGTTTGTCGTGTTTTATTTTAAAACGTTTTTTTTCAGTTTAAGTAAATACATTGTAAGTCTAACACAGTGGCAGCTGATAGTCAAGGTTCTTTTCTTTTATTGGACATTTTGTTGTTTTAAAACTCAAGACACTTGGTACATGCTTGTAAATCCAGCTGTGTAAAATAAATAATACAGTAATGTTTTTAAAATGTTAACTTAACAATGTATACAGAGTCTCACATTATTTTATTTATTTATTTATGCATTTATTTATTTATGTGTTGGGTTAAGTATGTACATTTCTTAAACCGGTTGTTCCTTATTTTAAACATTTTGTCTTTTTCAACAGAAACACTTCTCTTTGTAAGACCAGCCTGTGTTGTTTTACTTCTGCATAGGTCTATTTAGATCTGTACAGCATCTGTTCCTTGTTAATTTTAAAACACTTTGTCTTTTTTAAATATACACACTTCTCTATTTAAAGCCATCCTGTGCCACTTCCTTCTGTATCTGGGCAATATAGCTCTGGACATGCAGCCTTTACATGTGTTAACAATTCACATTTCTCCCTTTTAAACTTTTTTTCATTTTTAAGCAACCACATTGCAACCTTGTTTTTACCATTTACTGCAACGATTCGCCATTGGTTCTGAACCGTTTCTTATCTTGTAAACTGAGCGACCAGCAACACCCTTAGCACATAACCAACGATGCTGTTAGCCAGTGCTGGGCCCCCTAGTTTCTTATTTTCGAGCGATGCCCTTAGCTGCATGCGGGGCACAGTTTAATGTACAACAGTGTTCTCTTTGCCTAAGACACAGACAAACACAGACACATTTAAGGTTTGTAGAATTTTATATTAAAAACGTTTTTTTTTCTTTAAGCAAATACGCTGTCACAAGTCTAGCATAGTGGCTGATGATAGTCAAGGTTTGTATTATTTATTTATTTTTTTGGGGGCTTTTTAATGTTTTAACAATACAGAAGCGCTGTGTTTTGCCTTTACATAAGAACATAAGAACATAAGAAAGTTTACAAACGAGAGGAGGCCATTCAGCCCATCTTGCTCGTTTGGTTGTTAGTAGCTTATTGATCCCAGAATCTCATCAAGCAGCTTCTTGAAGGATCCCAGGGTGTCAGCTTCAACAACATTATTGGGGAGTTAGTTACAGACCCTCACAATTCTCTGTGTAAAAAAAGTGCCTCCTATTTTCTGTTCTGAATGCCCCTTTATCTAATCTCCATTTGTGACCCCTGGTCCTTGTTTCTATTTTCAGGTTTTGAATTTTGCCTGCGTGCAGTACCTTACACTTTTCTCTATTAAATGTCATTTGCCATGTGTCTGCCCAGTTCTGAATGCCGTCTAGATCATTTTGGATGACCTTTGTTGCTGCATCAGTGTTTGCCACTCCTCCTATTTTTCTGTCATCTGCAAATTTAGAAAGTTTGCTTACTATACCAGAATCTAAATCATTAATGTAGATTAGGAATAGCAGAGGACCTAATACTGATCCCTGTGGTACACCATTGGTTAACTCGCTCCATTTCGAGGTTTCTCCTCTAATCAGTACTTTCTGTTTTCTACATGTTAACCACTCCCTAATCCATGTGCATGCATTTCCTTGAATCCCTACTGTGTTCAGTTTGAGAATTAATCTTTTATGTGGGACTTTGTCAAAAGCTTTCTGGAAATCTAAATAAACCATGTCATTCCTGAAAAAAGAAACAAGGACAGGGGTCACAAATGGAGATTAGATAAAGGGGCATTCAGAGCAGAAAATAGGAGGCACTTTTTTACACAGAGAATTGTGAGGGTCTGGAACCAACTCCCCAGTAATGTTGTTGAAGCCGACACCCTGGGATCCTTCAAGAAGCTGCTTGATGAGATTCTGGGATCAATAAGCTACTAACAACCAAACGAGCAAGATGGGCCAAATGGCCTCCTCTCGTTTGTAAACATTCTTTTGTTCTTATAAGTTGTTAAACAGTTTGTGACCCCCCAAAAAAGTTCAAAATAAATGTTTTACATCAAGCACACACAATATTTAATTTATTCAGTATATAGAGTCAGTTGATAAGCTACCAGAATGCACAAACAGAACAGGTCTACAAAACATGGTTGCCTAGTTACAGCCCTTCAGTTTTTGCAGTTCACAGCCTATTACCATATTACTGTTTTCATCCTAATTTTGAATATTTGTCACTGTCCTGTCTATTTTCATTATGTCTCATTTGTCTGTAATAACATTTTTTCCTATTTAAGTTATATTGTTTCATTTGGTTTTTAATAGAAAACTTGTTTTCAACAGGTGAACCTCCCAATTCATATCGACGAACTGATTAAGAGTGTTACATTTCTGTGGTAAATGTCTTCAAATTAATGGGAAGGTAATTTCGATCCTAATTTTTAAATGAAACGATTAGGAAACACTTAAACTTAAAAAAAAACACAACAACACTTAAAGCTTTTATTTTAATAATCTATTCATTTTATCTGCCACAACTGTTTAGCCAATGCTCTATTTTAAAAATCAGCCTCCCAATTCAAACATTTTCATAAGCAGTACATTCTGTGTGTGTGTGTGTGTGTGTGTGTGTGTGTGTGTGTGTGTGTGTGTGTGTGTGTGTGTGTGTGTGGCAGGACAAACAAAAAGTGTTTGTGCAAGAAACAGAATCTAGTTATATAAAGTAGCTTCTCTCATTACATTTTGGGGCATTACAGGGTTAAAATAATAATTGTTTCAGAAATTAGGGTAAGTTATTTTCTTTAACTGGTTTCACAACCTATTAGGTTTAGTAATGTATTTTAATTTGTTACAATGTTTCAAATTAATTAGTACGTTCTCAGGCCATCCAACCGATACATTGTTTCAGGTCTGCGGTTAACACCTTTCAAGCACGGAAAAAGCAAATACATTGTTTCAAGCTTACCCTGCAGAAATCCAATACCGATAGACATGGTATACACACACACACACACGCACGCACGCACGCACGCACGCACGCACGCACGCACGCACGCACGCACACACACACACACACACACACACACACACACACACACACACGCACGCACACACACACACACACACAGTTGTATTGTTCTTGTTCAGTTTGGTGTCTAATTAGCTACCTTTACTTTTAATATTTGTGTTACTTTGATAGATTTAGTACTTGTAGTGAGTTCTGAATGGTTGCAAAGTGCGATATACAATACTTCCTATGCTTCGGGACACTTCTGAATTGTGGAAGACCATTTTATTTGAACAGACTTCTGGATATTAGGTAAAGCTGTTCACTCAGCTCCACATGCTGATGGGAGGGTGTATTTTCTTTCTACAGGAGCATTTTAATTAAATGATATAAAAAGTTTTTTTCTAGTTTCGGTTGGGGTTATGTAAGCTGGAAGAATGTCATTTGGTGATAGTTTTTTAGTTTTGCATTTTGGTCCATGTGAAGTTTATGCCCGGTGTATTCTGAGTAGTAAGTATGGTGATTTGGTTTGCAGTGCTCTCGCTTCGCAGCTGTGTATAGAAAAGTGTCAAACACTTATTTATCCTCGCCTGTACCGGCAGGTCTTAGCAAACCTGTTGCTGTACATCGGCACAATTGTAACCCCAATTCTCCATCATTCTGAAGAATTCATCACAACAATCAGCTAAATGTAAATCTACAAATATCCCTGCAGCCAGAATATTGAGTCCCGTGTACAGTCAGATAATAATAATAATAATAATAATAATAATAATAATAATAATAATAATAATAATGTATTAAACTTATAGCGCGCCTTTCAAAAGAATCAGAGTGCTGTACAATAATGAAAAAATAAAAAGCATAGTAAATAAGCTTACAGCCCTATGAAAGCCATGAAAATATATATATAGTTTTAAAAAACCTAATCACAGCAACCTTCTATTTTCTTGTTTCCTGTGTTTTTAAAATGGTCTGATCTAGATCTACTGCTATGTTATTTATTGTTTTTAATAATATAACTGTATTTTGTTAATTGTGTGATTATATTGTTCTGTTTTATTTCTTGATTAGGATGCATACTGTCTGTAAAGCGCTTTGAAATACTATAGGGGCTGTAACGCCTTCAGTAATGATGCATTTTGAAACTGGGCGCGCACTTCCCACCACAGCTAAGCTCCTATAGCTAAGCCACCACACAGAAGACTCTGACCTCCGTTAACACAGTAACATTTAGTTCGATCTACCACCATCCTTTGTGTTATGAATGTACATACTGAATGTGTTCTTAAAACGTATTACACGTGTAGAGAGATATAAAATTATGATAGGTATGATCGATATACATTATAAATTTGGTATGACCTAATTGATTTCAGTATGTCAATATATATATACAGGGACGTCGCTAGGCCTATTTTAGGGGGGCTTTAGCCCCCCTAAAATATTCATTAGCCCCCCCCTAAATAAATCAATATATCAGTCAATATATTTTCTCTGTGATTTCTTTATTTTTCGTCAACCGTTCCATCGCATCTTAAACTTCTTAGCGGGGGCGGGGGGGGGTCACTAGGACCTGGGGGAGGCTGCTGCTGCAGAGGCTGCTGCACGCGCTAGTGAGTGTTAGGCCTACTTGTAGGTAACATTTTGGTTGACTTTAGCTACTTCTGTGGCTTGAGACTGCTAGCTAACAGTAAACGGACAGGAAAAGGCTCTTACAGGACGGATTCATGCAGGTGTGAATTTGTGGTAAGTTAGAACAGAGAGAGAGAGAGTATTCACTTCTATAGACTTTGGTCATAATCAAAGCTTTGTTAACCAATACGTTTTTATGTGAGGCTGCCTGTAAGTTACAGTGTAACAGACGTTGCGAGCTAGCTAACGGTAACGTTAACGGTGTCTTTAAAATTTGACATAAGTTATGTGGCGATGATATCTAATTAACGTTGTATTTAATGTAGTTTTGCTATCTGTGCCAGGCTATAAATGAGACAGGTGACGTAACATCATGCACATATCTTTTCATAATCAATTGCTGTAGATGCAGGTCTGCTGAAAGACATACAGGCATGCAGCCCCAACTGAAAAAACTTCCTAGATACATCATGCTTAACTGAGTTTGCCAAGCACTATGGTATTGATGTTAAAACAGAAGAGATGTTGGTGGCCAGAAACTTTCTTGCCTGGAAAAGAGAGGCTGGATGTCCTCCCAAAGATATGCTTGCTGTGCATAACCTCCTGGATGATGATATGTTTCCTTCTCTGAAGGAAATCATTCAGGTTGCCCTCACAATTCCTGTGAGCAGCTGCTCCTGTGAAAGGTCCTTTAGTGCACTGCGCCGGCTGCACTCCTGGTTGCGTAAGACAATGGGTCAGAAAAGGCTTGCAAGTCTTGCAGCCATGTCCATTGAGGGTGAAGTGCTTGGGCCACTAAGACACAATAGTGTCATTTGACCGCTTTGCCACCTTTAAAAATAGGAGGTACACTTTGATGTGTCCACCCACAAAATAAGCATCAAAAGAGAGAAGCAGGAGGAGCAGTTCTGTAATATAGGTTGTAATATTTGTTTGGGATCTTACTTTTTTATCAGATTTTATTCCTAATTATTTTTCAGTTTTTTTTATTTTATTTCGCTCATTAGTTGAATTTAGTTTTGCCCCATTGTGGATGATACTGTTTAAGATGTTCCATGTGTCTGAATTATTGGGTTAATTTTGAGCAACAATTAACAAAAGGGTGAAACTTAAATAAAGATTTTTTTTCTAATGGTATCATCTCTCTCTCTCTCTCTCTCTCTCTCTCTCTCTCTCTCTCTCTCTCTCAAAATAAAATCCAAAAAGTATTGTACATAGTACAGCCATTTTTGTGCCTTTTGTTGGTGTTGGATGGATGGGGACAGAGTGGACTTTAATTTCTTTATTTGGATAGAATTTAAGTAAGTCATATTAGATCAGTGTCTAACACAAACTGTGAGACAGGTATACTTTTAGCCAACCTTGACCAAAAATAACCTTATTTTGATAGATTTTACACCCGTTGTTACTCTAAAAATACATGATGAAAAGACGTTTTGGGTGCTTTAAAAAAATCCTGGGGAGTATGCCCAGACCCCCTAAAAGAGGCTTAGCCCCTATCCATGAATCTCTACTGACATCCCTGTATATATATATATATATATATATATATATATATATATATATATATATATATATATATATATCGTAATTCTGAAATGAACACATTGCATCCATGGGGTTGTTGAGAACAAAACCTAAACATTTCAGAATTTTAGCTGTCAGTTTTTAAAAGTTGATCTGCAAGCACGGATTTAAAGCGGCAGGCACCCAAACATGCATTCACGTTTTCTCAAACATATATATTTATATTTCTGCAACAGAAGCATCTAGAAACTCAATTTCAAGTGTTCTGGTATCAGACTAACATTGTCTAAGGGTGTACTGAGTTTCAAGAACTTGGATTTTTAGGTTCAGATGCAGCACCTATGCAGACACGCACTGCACATGGTTTTGTCACACGTGTGCAGTTCTGCGCTGCACGTGCTTTGCGGGTCAAACACAGGCTCTTTGGATAGATAAGACCCTAGCCTAGTGCATCTAAAGAGACCCCTGTTGCCCCATGCATTGCAGGGTTACTGGGTTAATAAGCCCAACACCTCTCCCATTCAGCTCTATAGCAAAGTAAAACACCATGTATACCTTGCCCTCAGGCTCTGAATGTCCCAGGAGGCTGAAATTCGGCACAGATTATCAGTGTGACATGTACATAATAAATCCAAAAGCTCAAGTACCTGGCTCTTTTGGTTGCCATGCAGGAGGTATGCTTATCAACTGTCAATTAAATAAAGGCTTTTTTCCAAGACTAAGCAATCCTAGGGTGCAGAGAAACCGTTCAAAGTTCTCAGGAATGGTTCTCGTACCCAATTTTTCACGGGGACATACATTACATCCCGAAACGTTGCCCTCAATACATACTTAGACAATGTTAGTCTTATACCAGAACACTTGAAATTGAGTTTATAGATGCTTCTGTTGCAGAAATATAAATATATATGTTCGAGAAAATGTCAATGCATTTTTGGGGTGTCTGTCGCTTTAAATCAGTGCTTGCAGCTCACAGAAGCTGAATTAGACTGTCAACTTACAAAAACTGAAATTATTATTAATTTCTTAGCAGACGCCGTTATCCAGGGCAACGTACAATTGTTACAAGATATCACATTATTTTTACATACAATTACCCATTTATACAGTTGGGTTTTTACTGGAGCAATCTAGGTAAAGTACCTTGCTCAAGGGTACAGCAGCAGTGTCCCCCACCTGGGATTGAACCCACGACACTCCGGTCAAGAGTCCAGAGTCCTAACCACTACTCCACACTGCTGATCTGATATATTTTAAAAAGTACCAAAAAAAAAAAGAATTATAAAGTATTTCTATCATAGGGCCTACCTAACATAATTTACATCTCTCTACAGCGTGTAAAACATTTTAAGAACACATTCAGTATGTACATTCATAATATGTTAAAAAAATGATTGTTTGAAAACAATACAGTACTGAAAAGGTAAAAAAAAAATGTTTGAAACAAATCCAGGCGTAACAGACACTGATTTGGGGCTCTGTGGTAACGTAGCCGCAAAGCATGGTGGTAGATCAAGCAAAATGTTAACTGGGTAACGTTTCCACAGCCCATATAGCTGCAGAACAAAGGCTCCCACAGCTTAGCTCTCGCAGGGCATGCATGCGCAACTCGTAATAGACATCATCATTGTAGGCTACAGCCCGATCACAATAAAGATCATGAATTTAGGTAGGCCTACTAAAACGAAGTTCTGCATTAATCTATTCTTGAGAGCCTCGGCAAGACGTTCGTTGTTAATGTTTCCCTTGTGAGACCAGGTTGGCTCTGCATCATAAAATGCCAAACCAAGCACTTCAATGGGCTCATTTAGCTTCAGATTTAGCTGGCAAAATAAATATTTATTTTGTGAAACCCCAGATTTATTTTTTCAAATTTAATTGCTGATGGAGGCACAACAAAATGTATGTTAAGTAAGGAGGGATGGCATATAAAGTTTGCGCACCACTGCTGTAGATAACCACACTAACGGAACTTAGCCCAGTCAGTCAACAGAGGCACAGTAGAACTTACAGGAGAGGAGTCATTATTTATAGTTAAATAATAGTAAATTACAAAATAGTATTCATCTGGGTTATGGAATGTACTGATATAAACTAAAGTTATTGATTTGAGGTTTTGAGGGTAGCTTGCATACAGAGTGCTGTAAACAGAGAAGGAGAATTTAGCATGCTGTGGTCCCATGCTACCAGCCTCATCCCATTGTAGCTGCTCTATACTTGTGCTGCCATTGACCCTCAGTGTAATACAGAACCATTGCAGTGCCGCTGTAGTGCCAGACATTAACCATTCAAAATCAGAGCCGTCAGTAACATGACAAGCAGATCACAATGATGCTTCTCTCTGTGCAAAGTCGCAGTTTTCAAATAAAAGCAAAGTACTTACAGAAAAGTAGAGTTAAGATTACTGGCATCATCTTGGTCTCTCGAAGTTGAATTGAAACTGAACGATTAGTGGGTTATTGCATTAGCCTCACTCGATAGAGGAAGGAAGTGGTTATTTTTAAAGTAGTGCATCTGACCAGGCCCACCGAGAGGGCGGGGAGGACGAGGAAATTTACTCGGGGCCCAACGCCTCCAAGGGGCCCAACACCATGAAGGGGGCTCTGATGAAGGGGAACTTTTTTTAAATATATATATATAAAATATTTTAAAACAACTAGCCCTGCACAAGACCCTTTGCCTTCCCACCACCACATTAAAAAGAAAAACTCCCGTACTGCACACTGAGCCGATGTGCTTCTGTGGTGTAATGATTGTGTATCCAGGCGCTGTCAAACACTTCCTTTCACACAATGATTTGAACTTTCGCATTTCATATTTTACTACACCAAAAAGATGAAAAAAGGCATAGCAATTTTATATATTTTTAAAAAGACTTTTAAAAACAATATATACCACAGTATGAATATATACCACAGTATGAATTATTCTATTATTAAGATCTATAATTTGCTCAAAACAACGTGGTGCAGCAGTTTGTTAGAAAAATTGTATCGTGTAAAATAAATAAAGTACTTTCTTCAGCTGGTGGTAAACACAATTAGAGAATGATCGGTTATATTGCTTAAAATACAAATATATTTACCAATACAGGCTGTTAATTAAGAGCAGAGAGGAGTGGTTTATTTTTGGCATGGGATAAATAAAATAGTGTATAACAACACCATCTAGAAACCTGCATAGAAGAGAAATAGATTGCAATATATTTCAGAGTTATATTTCAAACATTTTGCAATGTATTATGTTACTTTTCCAAAATATGTTATATAGTGCCACATATTCCAATATATAGTCCGGGCGGGGGTTCTGTTTGTAATTTTATTTAGATATAGATGGTCAGAAATCGTATCCTGCGAAGGAGTAAATTACAACAATAACAAAAAAAGCTTTGCACACTGGAGCTTTGTGAGAGAAGCTCATACCCAAATGGCAATGGTAACCCTGAACACGCAAGTTATTTCCTGTTAATCGTTTGATTAGCTTAGTGCCTTTCCTAAAGCTTTCAAGAACATTATATCATCACCCGAATAGATGACTCCCCTATACTACTGCTTACCACTAACAGAGAGTTAAATTAACATATCGGTAATATTCTTCTGAGGAGTCATTTACTCGCCACCATCCGTGTTTTTGTTGTGTTTAACTAACTCCCCTTTGAAAATGATCCTGAGCACTGCTTAATGTGTTTTGGTTTCTGAATTAAAACAGATAAACTGTTAATTGTGAAATTAATTCATAACAGACGGGCAGCAGCGTGGAGTAGTGGTCAGGGTTCTGGACTCTTGACCGGAGGGTTGTTGGGGCAATCCCAGGTGGGGGACACTGCTGCTGTACTTGAGAAGCCGCTAACACACAACCTTGTAGCAACAGCATAACTCAATTTAAACATTAACACAATTACATTGTATAGTACATCCTCAAGCATAAAATGAAAATATTGCAGCGTGCAAGGGGGAAAGTGGCGGCAGCAGCAGGGCTAGTAGGTGATGTAATGACACACAAAGACATAAGCGTGATATACATAAGAAAGTATACAAATGAGAGGAGGCCATTCAGCCCATCTTGCTCGTTTGGGTGTTATTAGCTTATTGATCCCAGAATCTCATCAAGTAGCTTCTTGAAGGATCCCAGGGTGTTAGCTTCAACAACATTACTGGGGAGTTGGTTCTAGACCCTCACAATTCTCTGTGTAAAAAAGTGCCTCCTATTTTCTGCCCCTTTATCTAATCTCCATTTGCTGCAACAGTGTTTGCCACTCCTCCTATTTATGTGTTGTCTGCAAATTTAACAAATTTGCTTACTATACCAGAATCTAAATCATTAATGTAGATTAGGAATAGCAGAGGAACTAATACTGATCCCTGTGGTACCACTGGTTACCTCACTCCATTTTGAGGTTTCTCCTCTAATCAGTACTTTCTGTTTTCTACATGTTAACCACTCCCTAATCCATGTGCATGAATTTCCTTGAATCCCTACTGCATTCAGTTTGAGGATTAATCTTTTATGCAGGACTTTGTCAATAGCTTTCTGGAAATCTAAATAAACCATGGTGCATGCTTTGCAATGATCCATTGTCGATGTTGCATCCTGAAAAAAATCAAGCAGGTTAGTTAGACATGATCTCCCTTTTCTAAAACCATGCTGACTGTCTCCCAGGATACTGTTACCATATAGGTAATTTTCCATTTTGGATCTTATTATAGTTTCCATAAGTTTACAGATAATAGAAGTCAGGCTTATTGGTCTGTAGTTACCTGGTTCGGTTAAGTCTCCCTTTTTGTGGATCAGTATTATGTCTGCAATTTTCCAGTCTGTCGGTACAACTCCTGTGTCAAGAGACTGTTGCATGATCTTGGTTAGCGGTTTGTAAATAACTTCTTTCATTTCTTTGAGTACTATTGGGAGGATCTCATCCGGCCCAGGGGATTTGTTTATTTTAAGAGCTTCTAGTCCCTTTAACACTTCTGCCTCTGTTATGCTAAAATTATTTAAAATACAGGTCAACATGTGGGGCATGTTATCCGTATCCTCCTTTGTAAAAACTTGTGAAAAGTAACCATTTAATATATTTGCTATTTTTTTTTCTTTGTCTATGATTTTGCCATTTGTATCTCTTAGACATTTAACCTCCTCTTTGAATGTTCTCTTGCTGTTGTAATATTGGAAAAACATTTTGGAATTGGTTTTAGCCCCCTTAGCAATGTTCATTTCTACCTCTCTTGGCCTTTCTAACTTCCTTTTTGACTTTGCAGTTCCAAGTACTCTTTCTGTGTACTTTGTTTTTGGTCCATTTTAAACGCTCTGTAAAGTGTCTTTTTCCACTGAATATTTTTTTAATTGATCTATTAAACCATTTTGGCCATTTTGTTTTAGATTTAGATTTGTCTACTTTTGGGACGTAATTGTTTTGTTCCTCTAGTACTACATTTTTAAAAAACAGCCATCCTTTTTCTGTGGATGTTTTCTCTATTTTACTCCAATCTACTTCTGTTTGTCTCTGTTTCATACCTTCATAATTTGCTTTTCTAAAATTGTAAACCTTAGCTTTAGTCATCACTTCAAATGAGACCATGTTGTGGTTTAAGTTTGCCAATGGCTCTCTGAACTCTGTTTTAGTTAGTCTGTCTTCATTATTTGAAAAGACTAAATCAAGGCATGCCTCTCCTCTAGTCGGTGCCTTGACAAATTGCATTAGGAAGCAGTCATGTGTCATTTCCACCGTTTCAATTTCGCCTATCGTGCTCCCTACCGGGTTTTCCCATTTTATATGGGGGAAGTTGAAATCCCCCATTAATATGGCTTCTCCTTTGCTGCACACATTTCTAATGTCATTGTATAACAGATTATTTTGCTTGGCATCTGAATTTGGCGGTGTAACGGGGGGAGATCTGTGCTGACTATCTGGCACATGCGTGGTACTGCAGGAAGAGGGCAGCAGTCTCGTAGGATCCGCCTGTCAGTCATGGTAATGACACAGAGAGGTGGGGAAGAGGGTGTGTTGGCTTTCCCTCTCTCTGAGTGGCTGAGAGGCGGGCCTTGGGAGACTGCTCGGCCCATAAGAACTGCGCTTGGTTATGCATTCGGGTGGCCGTGTTGGGGAATATACAGTGACGCTGGCAGAAGACGCCAGTGTAAACAAGGACCAGGCAATCCCGGCTGAGGGAGACAGCCTGTCTTAAAATAATTTAAAAAGTAAAATAAATAATTACGTACCTGAGGGGACATGTGTAGGTATACTGGGAACTGTGGCCACCCCAGTGTATAGAAATAGCTGAGCATAGGTCGGAGGCCCGTTCTGACCGGCTTAGGCTGTGTGGTCCAGTGGATAAAGAAAAGGGCTTCTAACCAGGAGGTCCCCGGTTCAAATCCCACCTCACCCACTGAGTCATTTGTGTGACCCTGAGCAAGTCACTTCAGCTCCTTGTGCTCTGTCTTTCGGGTGAGATGTAATTGTAAGTGACTCTGCAGCTGATGCATAGTTCACACACCCTAGTCTCTGTAAGTCTCCTTGGATAAAGGTGTCTGCTAAATAAACAAATAATTGGGGACACTGCGTAAGCAGCACCTTTATTACTGTGTTTTATTTTCCCTTTTCATTTCACCTTTTGTTATTCATTATTATTTTGAGCACCTGTGAGTGCGCCAGTGTTTTTACTGTTTACCAGTATTGGTATTCCTGTGCTCCTGTGTACTGTCGTCGGTACTCATTCCACGGACAACAGCACCCTCTGCGGGCTAAAAGACAAAACAGCACAAACAATAAAACTGGGCACCAGTGCTGTGTTTTCAATTAAACCTTCTGTCTCCTGTGTGTGTGTGTGTGTGTGTGTGTGTGTGTGTGTCAGTGAATTGCCCACCACCCTTCCACAGGCGGTCTATAGCATACTCTTATTATTATGCCCTTTGAATTTTTGTCCATTATTCTGACCCATATTGTTTCGCTGTTGTTTTCTTCGTCCACCTGGGCTTCAAGACTATTTCTTATGTATAGCGCTACCCCTCCGCCTCTTCTGTCCTGCCTGTCTTTCCTATACAGTGTGTACCCATAAAATCTAATATACTTGTCTCCATCACTCTCAGACAACCAAGTTTCTGTAACACCTATCACATCATAGTTACTTGTTAGTGCAGTAGCTTCAAGTTCTAACATTGTTTCTGAGACTTCTAGCATTGATGTGGTCTCCTGTCTGTTTTTTTGTTTTCTCCCCCCTTCCTCGAACATGAAGTTTTAACATTTACTCTCATTTAATGGAAATCATTATGGCCATAATTCCTTTATTTTTTTATCCAATTTGTTCCAAAAAAATTCCATGTTCCCTACATGTTGCAGTTTCATTGTGCACTGTCAGATTTGAGCTGGCCATGCTAAAATATTTTTTACAAACAATATTTTTTAAAAAAAAAAAGTTTCTCTCTTTTTCTGTGATTTATGTTATCTGTATTGAACAGGGTGAGTTTCAGGCTATTTCACTTTCTTATGGAAGCCTAGTGTGTGCACATTCATTTCATGTATGACGGTTACCTGTAACTTTTTTAGTTAACGAGTTATAGCCACAAATCTAAACAGTAAAAAACAGGCGTGAATAGCTCAGACCCTAAGGGTTTTTAATTTAAATTTTTACTGTTCCAGCAATCTGGGTTTTAAGAACTATGTCCAAGTTGGTCTGAAATTACACAGTTATAAACGAATGGATTATTCTTGTTTAGAATCATTTTTTTAATACGATTTTCTGTTTCAGTCACCACATCCCTGTACCCTCAAAATAATTACTTAATCACTCTGCCCCCTAGTGGATGTACGAAAAACACACATTTTCTAAAATACTGAAATATATAAAAGGATGTGAAAAGGATGCTGAAATATTATTATTGAATTATATAATGCTTTTGAGTTTTCCATATACTTAGTGAAAAAACTGACAAATTGAAAAACGTGACATTTCAAAATCTAACATGAAATACTATACTACTACTTCAGGTAGACTTTTGTGAAATTATTTTGTAGTTTAATTGATTACACAATGTTAAATAAAATCTCTATGTTCAAATTATTATTATTTTTTAAATTATGTCTCAATCCTAAAATTCTAGGTGATGCAAAACGTTTGGCCACAGCTATACAACAGCCCTTGTTGACAAGCCAGTTTGTTTACACCCCCTTTTTTATCACATCCTTGAAACTTATCTTTAAAATGTTTGAGCTCAACAGGGTTCATAGCAGTAAGTAGATCATATGAAAGAGTCTCACCTTCAACTCTTAGTAGCTGCAATTAACTCAACTAGCCCATCAGAATTCTAAGGTGAAACTAGAAAATATTTAGTAAAGCAGACTGATATTTCAACAATCTCTTGCTCAGTGTTATGGAGGCTAAACTAGAAGAAAATGAGTCACACAGACAAGAGTTTTGGTTAACCTTTTCCATCAGTACTATAGAAACTAGAAGACACTTTTTGTACTTAAAGATACCCATCTAATTTAACTTTGTCTTATTCTCGCTTAGTTTTTCTCCTTTTACAGACCCTGCAGCACAGAAACCTGAATACTCCAATGCCTGTGATTATGAAGACTAGAAGAGCAGCCAGCAGGACAGCGATGACATCCAGGCTGTGGTAGGAGTACCAGGGCATCTTGTATGCCTCAGTGCGCAGGTGAGCGGCGCCCCTGTTCCTCATGACGTACTCGATCCAGAAGAGGGCGCTGTGCATGGGCTCCACGGGCCGGTCGTGGTGGAGAGTGGAGAGCTTCTTCATGTTCCTCCGATAGGACGGCTTTTCAAGAACCTGCTTCAGGGCCTGGAGATAGTGTGCACTGCTCATGGTAGCAAAATCCAACACCTTGGCTGCCCCTCTCACCTCTAACCTGTGCAGGTTGTCAAACTGGTCGAACAGCAGCGGCAGACCCAAGACCGGAACTCCGTGGTAGATGGCTTCGTAAACCCCGTTAGTGCCACCGTGTGCCACGAAGACTCTGGTCTTGGGGTGTCCCAGCAGATCATTTTGGGGGAGCCACTCAACCAGCAGGGTGTTGTTGCCCAGGTTTTGAGGCCTCTCCCCAATATGCCTCCAGATGATTTTCTGGGGCAGCTGTGCGAAAGCCGAGGCTATCTTAGCAGTCACTTCTCTGGGGAAGCTTTGAACCAGAGTCCCCAAAGACATGACAATGACGCCGTGCTCCCCGGAACTCTCCATGAACTTCTCCAGCTCGGGGGCAAGGGGCTTGGCAGGCTGGCACTGGAACCCTCCCATGTAGACAACGTTGGGCATGGTGGGGCGGGGGAACTCAAAGACAAAGTCCACCCTCATGAGCCAAATATCAGCCGACTGGAGGAGAGTTCTGATGTCTGTGCCGGAGTCGCAGTAGCGGGCGCACAGGTCATCATACTGTGCGCCTATTATGAATCTTACTGAGTAGAGGCTTACCCCATAGGTTATCACGTTCACGAGCCTTTGGGTGAAAGTCATCCTGTCTGAGAATCTGGTCCCAATCATTGGGATGTAGGAGAGAGGGGATGGCGCAATGGCAAAGTGACCTTCTCCACTGGTAGTCCAGCGCACGTTCAGCACCACGGGCAGCTTCAGGTGGTGAGCCATCAGGAGTCCCTCAGCTATGGAGGGGTCAGTCAGGACCACATCAAACCCCTGCAGCCTCTTCATTATCTGGGGGTCTTCAAAGATGGTCACCATTGTCTGGGAAGCCATCCTGTGGATTTTGGTGAGGTAGACGTAGATTTCTCTCTGTAGAGCGAGGAATCCCAGCCAAGACCTGTCTCTCACCTGGATATCCAGTATGCGGCTCAGGAACTGTGTGAAAAAGTCCTGCCCCAGAGGGCTGGCGTCAGGGGTGGGAATGGTGAGGGAGATGTAATGGGTGGCCTGCTCCTTGATGTACCAGCTGTTGCTGGAGCGCAGCACTGTGATCTCGTGGCCCTTGGAGTGCAGCTCTAGAAGCAGGATGTTCATGTTGACCCAGTGGCTGCCGTCCACAGGGAACACCAGGATCCTTCCCCCCTGGCAGCTGGGAAGAGCCAGGAGGGCCAAGAGGAGAAGGGCAGAGTACCACTGGTAACAGTCCATCATGGAGTCTGTAACACTGCGGAGGAAACATGTTAAAACACTGAATACAGGCCCTCAAGGGAGAAGATGTTTCACTCATCACATCCTGGAGGCTGTAAAACAGTTGAAAGCTCCCCTCTCAGAATTAGACTGAACTTCCAAGTGCGTCTGGAACACCACCCAGTTGTTCCATGCTTTTCCCATGCATTTACCATGGTTTGACTTGTTTCTTTTTAATATGCCTGTTTTTTTAATACTTTACCCTCTCTGGTCTTCACAATGCTTCCCCATGCTTTACCATGCTTGCACTGTGCTTTACTACACTCTGCTGTGCCTTTACTATGGGACACTTTTTAAAGAGCATTAACGTCCCGCTGCCCCGTGGATGTAAAAAATACAACATTAAGCAATAACAAAATATCCACGAGTTTTGCTGGGGCAGCAGTGTGGAGTAGTGGTTAGGGCTCTGGACTCTTGACCGGTGGGTTGTGGGTTCAATCCCAGGTAGGGGACACTGCTGCTGTACCCTTGAGCAAGGTACTTTACCTAGATTGCTCCAGTAAAAACCCAACTGTATAAATGGGGGATTGTATGTAATAATAATGTGATATCTTGCAACAATTGTAAGTAGCCCTGGATGATAATAAAAGTCTCCCAGATGTAACACAATGTTATTTTAATGTATTTTTATTTGCACGTTCACAATATGGTTTGTCATTTAGTACCACTTAGATTATTATGATTTAGTATGAGTGTTGGTTTTGTTTATTCACTACTGAATTACTGTTTGGTCACGGCATGCAGTGTGTGTGAATATTTAATTCGTTTGGTCCTACCCCTGCACATGCCTTGAGTGAATGATCCTGCTGAATTTCAGAGCGTGGAGTCAGTTTCTAGTGATTGACAGCTGTCTTCCAAACGGGAGTAAGATGGCATCAGAAGCGTTGATTCCATTTCCACTTGCAGCTTACTTAAAACCAACAAACCAGTGGAGAGACAACGTAGAGGGCAGAAAGAAAAGCAGTCTTGTGCTTTGTGCTCACTGGTGTCTGTCTGTCGATGCTGTGTGGTTTGTGTGAGATGAGCTGTCTTTGGTCTTTTGTCTTTTTAATTCTGGTTTTGTTTGTGTAAATTGAACCAGTTGCAGACCATGCGTCACCGGAAACAAGAAAGCGCGTTCAGTATTATATTAGTGGACCGTGTTATGTGAGCAAAGGGATATTCTTCTATGTAACTCTTAGAATATACATTATGAGCTGTAACGGTCTTGTGTTAAAGAAAATGATTTGAAATTGTAATGATGCACCAACGATATGTTTTAAAGCGAGTATGATTATTCTGCTTTGTGCGGTGAAACTGAGGTTTGCACGTTATCTATGAATAATGTAGAATAATTTCAAATGAGTTAAACGAAAGTGGAGGCACTTGAATTAATTATGCAAATCGACTAGAAAACTATAATAAGAATGAAACGGAACTAATCACACGAGTTTGGAGAGTGCAATATGTTTAATGGGAATTCCTTTTGTTTTTTATGTTACCAGTCTTAGGTTTGTGATTTTTAAATTAATAGTGTATGTAAATTGACAAGATGATCACTGTCCCAGCCTGGTTGAGGACTGTTTAATTGATTCAGGAGGGAGGTTGTTTAGGCTCAGTTGTATTCCCGGTGTCCTGACGTGTGTACTGAGTGCTGCTACCTGCTACGCTGGTCCTGTAGGCAAAAGCTTAGTCAATGAAATTGCGTTATTCAGGAAAGGGGGGATTGGTGGTGCTGTGCTTGGCTGCCTAGGGCCGTCCCCGCTAGTGCTTGTGTGTCCCTTCAGGATATCAGGACCCTAGCCATTGGGATGGGTAGTGATTGGTGCTTTTTCTTCAGTGTACGATTTATGATTTCCATTACACGAGAGCAGATGTTAAAACTTCATGGTGATTTGAACTCGGCTCTCGCCAAGATAAGCACCAACTAAGACGTAGCTTTACAGTAAACTAATGTGATCCATAGGTGTCTCCATCCATTTGCTCTTCCTTCCATATGATGATGTAGATATCCTTCTGTCTGGTGTTGATGGCTGAAGTGTAATGCTGGCTCCAGGGATCAGCCTATTTTGCCTCCCTAGCGCATCAGCACACACAACAGCTGCGATGCTGGCTCCGGGGATCAACCACAGTGCGGTCTCCCCAGCGCATCAGCATGACAACCAACTAGATTGAGCTAAGTAGGGTACATCTCTGGGGTCTTCAAGTGGGCACCTTCCATCCTCTGTGTTTCGTCGACTAGCCCACGACACCTCAAGAGACTTTACAAGAGACTCCTATGTATTGCTAGTGACTGTTGTTACCTATTTTAAATACTATGTGGTATTAATGATTATTGATATCTATTGAAATGTGATTTAATGATTACTATCTATTGACATGTTGTTAATAATTATTGAATCTATTAATGTGACTTGATGATTATTGATATCTATTGAAATGTGATTTAATGATTACTATCTATTGACATGTTGTTAATGATTATTGAATCTATTAATGTGACTTGATGATTATTGATATCTATTGAAATGTGATTTAATGATTACTATCTATTGACATGTTAATGATTATTGATATCTATTAATGTGACTTGATGATTATTGATATCTACTAAAATGTGATTTAATGATTACTATCTATTGAAATGTTCTTAATTATTATTCATATCTATTGTAATACTATTTGTTAATTGTTGATACCTGTTGAAGTATTATTTAAGGCTGCTAATCATGACCTGTTCATACATCAGCCTTTCTGTGTAGAATTGCTGAGAAACATTTTTAAATAGGTTTAATTTTTAAATAGGATGGTACTGTGACAACAATAAACGGTTTCATTTTAAACAAACCTTTGGGTGTGGTGAACTGCTTGCTGTATGTGTGGCGAGCATCCATCTGCTCTTCCAAATAAAAGAACCTTAGTGTGGAACGACTTTATTCTGATTAAATTAATTAAAACATTCTAGGGGATCTCTCGCCTGTGTATAAACTAAAAAGTGGTGTACTTGGGACTACAATTATTACCTGCCGTTAACTGTAAAAACAGTGATGAAATAAGTCAATTAATAGAATGGGTATAGTGTGTGTATTATGTTTTGTTACACAGAGTATAAGCATAGCAAATTTAATAAAGCACTGTGCAAGCATGGTAAAGCATAGGGATGCATTGTAAAGCACAGCGAGGTCTGGTAAAGCATAGGGAAGCATTGTAAAGCACAGAGAGGTCTGGTAAAGCATAGGGAAGCATTGTAAAGCACAGAGAGGTCTGGTAAAGCATAGGGAAGCATTGTAAAGCACAGAGAGGTCTGGTAAAGCATAGGGAAGCATTGTAAAGCACAGAGAGGTCTGGTAAAGCACAGGGAAGTATTGTAAAGCACAGAGAGGTCTGGTAAAGCACAGGGAAGTATTGTAAAGCACAGAGAGGTATCATAAAGCATAGGGAAGCATTGTAAAGCACAGAGAGGTCTGGTAAAGCACAGGGAAGTATTGTAAAGCACAGAGAGGTATCATAAAGTATAGGGAAGCATTGTAAAGCAGAGAGAGGTCTGGTAAAGCATAGGGAAGCATTGTAAAGCACAGAGAGGTCTGGTAAAGCATAGGGAAGCATTGTAAAGCACAGAGAGGTCTGGTAAAGCATAGGGAAGCATTGTGAAGCACAGAGAGGTATGGTAAAGCATAGGGAAACATTGTAAAGCACAGAGAGGTATCATAAAGCATAGGGAAGCATTGTTAAGCACACTGAGGTATGGTAAAGCATAGATAAGCATTATAAAGCACAGAGAGGTCTGGTAAAGCATAGGGAAGCATTGTAAAGCACAGAGAGGCATGGTAAAGCATAGGGAAGCATTGTAAAGCACAGAGAGGTCTGGTAAAGCACAGGGAAGTATTGTAAAGCACAGAGAGGTATCATAAAGTATAGGGAAGCATTGTAAAGCAGAGAGAGGTCTGGTAAAGCATAGGGAAGCATTGTAAAGCACAGAGAGGTCTGGTAAAGCATAGAGAAGCATTGTACAGCACAGAGAGGTCTGGTAAAGCATAGGGAAGCATTGTGAAGCACAGAGAGGTATCATAAAGCATAGGGAAGCATTGTTAAGCACACTGAGGTATGGTAAAGCATAGATAAGCATTGTAAAGCACAGAGAGGTATGGTAAAGTATAGGGAAGCATTGTAAAGCACAGTGAGGTATGGTAAAGCATAGATAAGCATTGCAAAGCACAGAGAGGTATGGTAAAGTATATAGCTGATGTAGTTTAGACATATTCTGTTGATTTCCTAACCGTTTAAAAAGTCCCCAGGATGTCTGAAACAGTAAATGATACACAAAGTGAATCTGAACTAGGCGAATAGATAAGTTAAGATGACTGACCAGCGTCTCTTTGAGATAAATGGCATAAGAAAAAGATCAAACACATTTTGCAAATGCAGAATGTATACATTATTGCTTTAATAGCTAAATGATGTAATGTGCACTACAGGCTACACTCCTATATTATGTAGCCATGTTTAGATTCCCTGCTTTGCGGTGGCTAGACACTGCCTGGCCACTTTATTAGGAATGATACCAGCTCTCAGACTGGGCCACCGTTTGTCCTGATCACAGCCTTGACATGGACACTGCAAGGTGCTGGACGGTATCTCCAGGGATGTTAATCCAATCGGCCATTTATACTGTAGACATGACAAGCCTTTTCTCTCTGTCAAGCAATAACTGCTTCTAGCCACAGCTGTCTCTCATTGCTTCTCCTTTCCCTTTGCCATTGCTGATCCACTCCAATGCCTCCTGGAGCAGCTGAACCAACAGGACTGTCCTTGATACTGTGGAACCTGCTCCCACTATAATGCCTCTTTGAAATGCTGGTAGATATCTCTCTAGTCCTGGTAGACTGTTTGTTGTCTTGCTGCTCCCACAGCTGTATAGTGCTGCAGGGGTCACATGTTACATAAGAACATAAGAAAGTTTACAAACGAGAGGTCCTAATGAAATGACGGGGCAGTGTAAGTATGATTCTTATGGAGCAGAAAGAGTATTTCTTGTTTTGTTTATATGGCAGGGAATTAGAGTTTTACCTCAAGCCTTCCCCCCTCCAGACATGTATTCTAACCCTGACACTGAGAATCTGAAATGCGCAATTTTAGCTGACATCATTGTGAGCACAATGTGCATGACACAATGTGTTTAACCTTCAGTAGCCTCACACCATGAACTCAAACACAAAGGTACACAGTACAGCTATGCCTATGCATGAATTGACTGGGAAAAGCCTTTATCATGGTGCTTGGAATAAAGCCAACTGGTTTACAGGGCAGATGATTATTTTTTTAATTTTTTTTTTACAGAGTTAATCTTGCCAATGTCAGCTATCAAGTATACAAAACTACCACAGTAACCTTAATAATTTTACAGTAGTGATGTGATTTTCTCATGGGTGTACCATAGTTTGTTTTTTACTGGTAATGTGCTTTGCCATACCTCTCTGGCCTTTACAGTGCTTACCTATGATTTACAATGCTTTCACTGTGTTTTATTACCTTTTTATGTGCTTTTACTTTAGGAAACTTTTATAAGGGTTAGTTTACCATGGTTTGGTTTTTAATATGCTTTACCATACCTCTCTGTGCTTCACAATGCTTATCTATGCTTTACCAGACCTCTCTGTGCTTTACAATGCTTATCTATGCTTTACCAGACCTCTCTGTGCTTCACAATGCTTATCTATGCTTTACCATACCTCTCTGTGCTTCACAATGCTTCCCTATGCTTTACCAGACCTCTCTGTGCTTTACAATGCTTCCCTATGCTTTACCAGACCTCTCTGTGCTTTACAATGCTTCCCTATGCTTTACCAGATCTCTCTGTGCTTTACAATGCTTCCCTATGCTTTACCAGACCTCTCTGTGCTTTACAATGCTTCCCTATGCTTTACCAGACCTCTCTGTGCTTTACAATGCTTCCCTATGCTTTACCAGACCTCTCTGTGCTTTACAATGCTTCCTTATGCTTTACCAGACCTCTCTGTGCTTTACAATGCTTCCTTATGCTTTACCAGACCTCTCTGTGCTTCACAATGCTTATCTATGCTTTACCAGACCTCTCTGTGCTTTACAATGCTTCCTTATGCTTTACCAGACCTCTATTTGCTTTACAATGCTTCCCTATGCTTTAGCATACCTCTCTGTGCTTTACAATGCTTCCCTATGCTTTACCAGACCTCTCTGTGCTTTACAATGCTTCCCTATGCTTTACCAGACCTCTCTGTGCTTTACAATGCTTCCCTATGCTTTACCAGACCTCTCTGTGTTTCACAATGCATATCTATGCTTTACCACACCTCTCTATTCTTAATCTTGCTTTCATTGAGCTTTATTACACTTTACTATGGGAAACTGTAAGGACCAATAATCTGAACCCAGCTGACCTCTCTGTGAAATCTATATCGGTCTCCTATTACAACCTTCGATTCAGCAATTTGATGAGTTTAATTGTCCCTCATGTTTTTACTGCTGTTGGGCGTAACTGATTCCAATATGCAGCTGCTCATGATTGGAATGAGTTCCAATCAAGGCTTAAACTCCCTGATTTTATCTCAGAGGGTGTTTTCTCTTCTTGACTTGAAGCTTTGTTCCCTGTTTCATGTGCTTGTCAGAGCAGACACTGATTTTATTTATTTATTTATTTATTTTAACTGATTTCATATTGTTGTAATGTCTCTAACTGTCTATGTATTGTTCTCTGTTGTATTTATGATGCCTCTTGGCCAGGTTGACATTTTAAACGAGAACTTGTTCTCAATGTCTTTACCTGGTAAATAAAGGTTTGAATTGAATTGAATTGAAAATGCAGGCTGATTCAGCAGCTGTATAAAAACCAAACTGCAGTATCACAATGCTATGAAGAGCGTGCAAGGCTGCTCCAACCTCAGCCTGGGCTTTTGCATACAGGAACCCAACACTACAGTGTCTGTATGAGAGACTCTCAACACGATCAGTCAAATCGATAAAGTAAGCAATAGCTTGAGAACAGCAGCAGCACTGCACCTTTGTAACAAGTTAAAATAAGATGTAAAAGCTTACCTTGTCTCTGCAGCTCGATCCCAGCGGTGCTGTCGTCTCTGTGGTAAAGCCAGTTGTTTTATCTTAGCTCAAACTTTGTACAAGTTTGTAAAATCGTCGGGTTGTAGATACAACTAAAATAGATTAGCAATGTGATCTGCTGAACACAGCATTATATTATAGTGGATCCTGTTCCTTTTCCCCAGAGCAGCCTCTTGCACAACACTGAGATTATCAGCTCTATTTGTTGTGCAATTTCCACTCTGGCGACCCTCATTGAAATGTACACAAAGCATATGCGGATTGTGTTCAGCACAGTCTTTTTTTTGCAAGTGTTGGGTGACCACCTTTAATCAAGTTGAGAGTGTATTTCACATGCACCCTTTGCTGTGCCAGGTCAATAATGACCCCAGGTCAGAGGTCAAGTGCATTATTTGAACGAGGGAGTTTCGTTATTACCGATGAACACGCCACAGCAATGCCATTATCACTATTATACTACAGTGTTTTAAAGTGTTTTTGTTTATGTATCTCTATGTGTCTGAAATAATCATTGTAGTCACTCAAAGAGTTCCTGCTCCCTGTGGAATCCCCAGTGAAGCCATGTGTGCAGTATATGTAAGGTACTGGATAGTATCATAACATATCGATACGGCACTAGGATCTATACTGTGTTAATTGTGTACCAAGTAGGCTGGGGTAAATAACAGAAAATGCGCTCATTTGCAATATTTTATTCTTTTCGCAGTGTAATGTGTGCACAATGCAGCAGCATGATTTGTTTTGTGTTACAGGTAGCCTACAGGCTAAAGTAAAAAGAAAGTGCGTTAGGTATTCATTTGATTTTACGACTGTACTGTATAGGCCTACTGTACAGCTTTATAGTTTTACCTAATGTAATGTGTACAGAGAACACATTCATTTTATTTCAACGCAATGATGTATACATTTAGAATAAACTGAGCACTTTAAAATGTATGTGTGTGCCATTTTTTTTTTATAAACTGAACACCTCGTTATTTAGGACAGCCTGCCTGTTTACCGAGGGACTGCATTGCTTTTAAATTGCACTTTGGATTTACACAGAATAATTATTAAAATGGTTTTTGTTAACAATTTCCCCTTTGTTGTAATATAACAAAACGTTAGGTTACTTACCTTAACCCTGGTTCCCTGAAAGAGAAGACGACCACCAACATGACTCTGGGGGACATGCCTGCCATAGCCTGCCATTTTATGTCAGAGCTGCCGATAGGCCCCTCCGTGGGGTGACTTCCTTGGTCCCGCCTACCGAGGGATTAAACAGTCAACCCGCGGAGACCGAACCTATGAGGGCGACCGATGCAACCTCGCTGGTTGGTGGTCGTCTTCTCTTTCAGGGAACCAGGGTTACGGTAAGTAACCTAACGTTCCCTTTCAATTCAAAGGCGACCAACAACATTACTTTTGGGAAAGTATACCAGTGCCGTCGCGAGGGAGAAGGAAGGCAGCAGGTAAGGAACGCATCAGAACCACATAACCCAAGGGTTAGCGGTGAGAGTGTGCAACGTCAAGGACCCTCGTGCCTAATGAAGGCAGGGAAAGATCTAGTACATTCAGGTGGTAGAACCTGGATAATGTATGAGGTGAGCCCAGCTACCCTCTGCTATTCCTAATCTACATTAGTAAGCAAACTTGTTAAATTTGCAAACAACACAAAAATAGGAGGAGTGGCAAACACTGTTGCAGCAGCAAAGGTCATTCAAAATGATCTAGACAGCATTCAGAACTGGGCAGACACATGGCAAATGACATTTAATAGAGAAAAGTGTAAGGTATTGCATGCAGGCAATAAAAATGTGCATTATAAATATCATATGGGAGACACTGAAATTGAAGGAGGAATCTGTGAAAAAGATCTAGGAGTAACTCAGAAATGTCTTCATCTAGACAATGTGGGGAAGCTATAAAAAAAGGCCAACAAAATGCTCAGATATATAGCAAAAAGTGTTGAACTTAAATCAAGGGAAGTAATGTTAAAACTTTAGAATGCGTTAGTAAGACCTCATCTAGAATACTGTGTTCAGTTCTGGTCACCTCGTTACAAAAAGGATATTGCTGCTCTAGAAAGAGTGCAAAGAAGAGCGACCAGAATTATTCCTGGTCTAAAAGGCATGTCATATGCAGACAGGCTAGAAGAATTGAATCTATTCAGTCTTGAACAAAGAAGACTACGTGGCGATCTGATTCAAACATTCAAAATTCTAAAAGGTATAGACAATGTTGAGCCAGGGGACTTCTTTGACCTGAAAAAAGAAACAAAGACCAGGGGTCACAAATGGAGAATAGATAAAGGGACATTCAGAACAGAAGATAGGAGGCACTTTTTTACACAGAGAATTGTGGGAGTCTAGAACCAACTCACTAGTAATGTTGTTGAAGCTGACACCCTGGGATCCTTCACAGACCTGGATTTCTATTCATCTCAGACTTCTTTACCCAGAGTAACATGAGGTTTCCAAGATTAGTGCTGCTCGGGGTCTGTGGACCAAGACACGTGTTTAGTAGCAGTTCCTGAATGCAATCGTTTCTAATGGTTTATATGAAGTTAATCCGTGGTGTGCAGGGTGTCTGTAGAAGAGAAATGATTTCACAGTTTGAGCAATCAGAACCCAAACACCATGAGCTGACACATCTCTCATAGCATTAATGAGACACTCCACACCACAGATTCACTGACCCCTTCTACTCCTCTCCCCAAATGCATTCCAGTTTCTCTTGCTCATTCCTAACTCTCCCCTCCCCTTGTTTTCCAATTACCCAGCATCCCTGAGCTCTGGAAGGCCATGCCCAGTTCATCACCAACGACTGAGGTCATCTCCTGCCAGGCACAAGGTCAAAGGTCAGTACCAGTTTACATGTTTGTTTATAACCTGCCGTGACAGTGTGTCCACTCTCTCCTATCGATGTGTTCATGCTCTCTAACAAGGTAATGTGTAAAAGAACAGTTAGAAAAGACAAACTAAATGCTATAACTAAGCCAAGTTTAAATTTTACTAATAGTTCAAAAAAAGCAAAAGGGTCAATTTGTTTGAATTGCTACAAGAAAATCTGAGTTGAAGTTACCAGTGTGTGACAGGTTCCATTAAATTCAAGAGGTTTGATCTTTCTGGTTAAACATGAATAAATGCTGTAGTGTGAAAAACCCTTAATTCTGAAAGCACAAGCTTAAAGATATATAACTTATCTTACCTGCATTTTTTTCCTGCGCTGCCTTCTTGTCAAAGTGCTTCTGAGATTTCATGTGCTCATCAACTGTGTACTTTTGAACATAATCAATTGAATGGCAACAAAAGTTGCATAACTGCCCCCCATCTTCATAAAGGTCTTCAGGGTAAAGGTTGACTCGAGGTGGCTTCATCACGGAACAAAGATGTTTTGATAGACACTGTTTTTTGTGGAACCCGCAATTTTCTAATGGCTCTGGTAATGCGATACGAAAGGCTGGCCCTAAATCTGCTTTGCGTTCATACATATGTAAAGGCCGGCCCTGGTCTCGGATTGCAGGCTCTGGGCCACATTGAAACGATGGCCTAAATCTGGGCCAGCCCTGGGCTGCCTTTTCTTTTTTGAAGTGTTCATCATGAGAAAAGGTGACCACCGCAAGAGTGAATGGGGTCCTAGTGTCAACTCGAGCTGTTTGGGTTCTGGCTGCTCAAACTCAGAGAAATTATTTATTTTAAGAGACGTCCCACAGACAACATATTAATTGAATTATTACCTGCACCTGTACTTCATGCATCCAGGGCAGGTCAAATATCAGAAAAAAATCACAAATTGTGCATCCCTTCCAGAGATTTAAATCAGGCAGTGGGATGCTGTGACGGGGTACACCCCGCCCCTGTATTATTTGAATGTTTTGTAGAATTATTATTATTATTATTATATTCGGGACGGTGGGAAAGCCATGTTTTTATTGTTTGTTTTTAATTTAAAAACCTGTGAGAATGTGGCTGGAGCCTCAACAAGGTAATTGTTTTATTGATAATTAATTAAGGCTCCAGCCACAGCTTAAAAGAACCCGCTCCAGGATAATCGGGGCATTTTTCCTTTGAGCCAGAGACGGGAGTACTATAGAGCGAGAGAATACACCCGAAGCAACAGCAGCGGCAGGATCAAGTGCATCAGCAACAGCGCGGGGCTGGCCGCAAGTCCTGCCGGGTCTCTGCTATGCTGGACGTCTGCCTCACCTGTCTGAGGGGTGAGGAATGGTGCTTCGCCGTTGGTGAGGTCGGGCATGTAGCACCCGACCAACCCCCTCCATGGCAGGTGAGGGAGGAGCCTGAACATTCTGCGCCCATGTGGGAGGAGGATGGCCCAGAGCAGGATGAGGGGTCGGTCCGTCCACCGCCCAAGAGGGGGGAGGCCGAGCGTCCACAGCCCAAGGCTCCACTAGCAGGGGAAGAATACCTGCTGGTTTCACCTCCACCACCACCATCCGAGGGAAAGGAGCAGGAGCTGCCTCTGCATCCTCCGAGGCGGACTGGTCCACTCTCCTCAGAGGGGATCTGGGACTGGCTGGCGGAGCCTGAGAGGGATATCGTGGAGGCCCTCCCTGCTGTAATCAACCTCCTGTGGGCGAGAGATGGGGAGCGCTGGGAGGCCTGGGAACAGCAACACCACCCAGCATCCCTCCCAGACATCGCAGCCATGGTGCTCAACTACCTGGCTGCGGATATGAGAGGGGCCCCACTGCCGTCTCCAGCGCAAGAGGGAGAGGAGCCATTGCTGCCGTCTCCAGCACCAGAGGGAGAGGAGCAGTTGCTGCCGTCTCCATCGCTGCCGTCTCCAGTGCCAGAAGGAGAGGAGCCCTCGCCACTGTTTCCAGCACCAGAAGGAGAGGAGCCATTGCTGCCGTCTCCAGCGCCAGAGGGAGAGGAGCAGTTGCTGCCGTCTCCAGCGCTAGAAGGAGAGGGGCCATCGCTGCCGTCTCCGGTGCCAGAAGGAGAGGAGCCCTCGCCACTGTTTCCAGCACCAGAAGGAGAGGAGCCATTGCTGCCGTCTCCAGCACCAGAGGGAGAGGAGCAGTTGCTGCCGTCTCCAGCGCCAGAGGGAGAGGAGCAGTTGCTGCCGTCTCCAGCGCCAGAGGGAGAGGAGCAGTTGCTGCCGTCTCCAGAGCCAGAGGGAGAGGAGCCGTCGCTTCCATCTCCAACGCCAGAGGGTGAGAAGCCCTCACCATTGTTTCCAGCGCCAGAGGGAGAGGTCCCATCGCTGACATCTCCAGAGCCCTTGCCACTGTCTCCACCACCACCAGGAACAGAGCAGCAGGAGCTGCCTCTGTCTCCACCCCCGCCAGGAGCACAGCAGCAGGAGCTGCCTCTGTCTCACCCCCGCCAGGAGCAGAGCAGCAGGAGCTGCCTCTGTCTCCACCCCCGCCAGGAGCAGAGCAACAGGAGCTGCCTCTGTCTCCACCACCGCTAGGGGCAGAGCAGCAGGAGCATCAGCCGCTGCTGCGTCGCCTCCCGAGGGTCCGCTGCTGCCTTCGCCGCCTTGGGTCGCCGCCAGCTCTGCTTCGTCTGGGAAGCTGCCGGCTATGAAGAAGTGGGGGGAGGTCAGGAGACCAGCTCCCCCCGCAGCACTTTCACTGCAGGGAATTGGGTGGCCGGAGCCTCAGAAGAGGGAGCTGCCGGCTACAGAGAGTAGGGGGGAAGGTCAAGAGACCACCCCCACAGGCCGCCGGGCAGCCGCAAGATTGCTTTGGCCGGAGGAGCAGGCCTGTGTACGCTCAGCCTGGCCGCTACAGCTGTTGGGGTGGGAGGAGGACCTCCCGCCTTGGCCGCCACCTTTGGCCCGTTATTGCCCTGTTCCTGGGCCAGGACTGTGAACCGGGACTTTGGGGACTAAGGAGGGAGGTGGCCGAAAAGGCCATGTGTGCTACGCACAAGGAGGGGCGTGTGCGACGGGGTACACCCCGCCCCTGTATTATTTGAATGTTTTGTAGGATTATTATTATTATTATTATTATATTTGGGACAGTGGGAAAGCCATGTTTTTATTGTTTGTTTTTAATTTAAAAACCTGTGAAAATGTGGCTGGAGCCTCAACAAGGTAATTGTTTTATTGATTATTAATTAAGGCTCCAGCCACAGCTTAAAAGAACCCGCCCAGGATAATCGGGCATTTTTCCTTTGAGCCAGAGACGGGAGTACTATAAAGCGAGAGAATACACCCGAAGCAACTGCTACCGCTGTACCACACGGTATTTGTTTGTTAGTTTATTTTGGCCATCGAGCCCTTTTGTTTTGTTTATTATTTGATTTATTATTAAAAGCCGAACGCAAACGCCTCGTTCCCTGTACTCCACCTTTGCTGCCTTTGTTTTTGTGTTGCTCCTTCCCGGTCCGTGACGTCACTTCAACCACTCTGCCACAGATGCTCACTCGCAAAGATTTTTTTTTTTTTATTGAGGTCGCATCGGACAGTATGTGTTCCGGGCTTTACTCGCGCAAGAACATTATGTTAACAGATGGGCAGGCATTTCCTCATACCCCACATTTCAATAGCTTGTGCTTTTTAGTTTCTTCTTAGCAGACACTATATAGTTTCATCACTATTGGATCAGTGGTTGTGTAGATATACTGAAACATGTGAAGTGTGACAGAGAGTCTGTCAGACAGACAGACAGACTCTTCAGGATTATTAGATTTTCTTAGCCAGTTTCATCACAACAGGACAAGCAGTTCTCTAGATATATGTTACAAACAGACAGTCTCCACATAACCCCTGATGATACTTTCAATAATTGTCCTTGCAAAGTTTCATATGAATTGACAAGTGGTTCTTAGAAACATATAAAAAGCGTGCGACACAGAGACAGATGGGTAAGAGCTGACACACACAGACAGACAGGGGTAAGAGCTGTCTAATAACAACCACTCCTATGTAGTATATATGTTGTATATTTTATTTAAAGGAGAGTATATACAGTACATTGATGAGAGAAGTGTACTTCTGTAGAGACAAGAAGCAATAGCCTGCCAGCCTATCTCTATCTCTCTCTCTCATTCAGAGTCCTTCTGTCTCAGACAGGTAGCTTGTGCCCTCCAATGACATCGTTACTCAAAGGACACGGGTCTCTCACTCACTGGCACAGACACTCTCTTTTACTCACACACACAAGCTCGACACACATGGAGGTTATTAAAGCAATCCTCGCTTCACTCCAGATGCTGCTGTGGAACAGTTCCTCTTCTCAGACAGACAGAAAGACAGACAGGGAGGGAGGGAGTATTTGGGGATACGAACGAATACCAAAAATTCTCTCAATACACACACACACACAGCCGCGCTCTCTCTCTCTCTCACACACACACACACACACACACACACACACACACACACACACACACACAGTTACGAGGCGTCCCTCCCTATGAGCAGGTTCCTCAGCAGCCTCCTCCTGCCTGCCTGGTAGTCCTCCTCGTCCACGTTGACGAGCAGCTTGATGGCCTCGTGTCCGACAGCCTGCTTCAGGGAGTCTGTGATAAAGACGCCCTTGAGCGCCTCGAGCAGCGAGCCGTTGATGTAGTCCCTCCAGAAGGCGTCCAGGTAGGTGAGCTCCGAGAACTTGATGTCGCAGATGATGGAGCCGAGGTCCCGCGACTTCAGGATGGTGTTGGCCTGGTTGAAGCGCTCGAACTGCCGCTCCAGAGCCTCGGGCTTGTTGGAAAAGACGTTCCCCGTCAGGGCAGACTCGTGCTGGCAGTACTCCGCACGCACCCGCAGCCGGATATCTGAGAGAGGAGGGAGAGAGAGAGAGAGAGAGAGAGAGGAGAGGGTCAGGGCAGACTCGTGCTGGCAGTACTCAGCACGCACCCACAGCTGGATATCTGAGAGAGGAGAGAGAGAGAGAGGAGAGGGTCAGGGCAGACTCGTGCTGGCAGTACTCGCACGCACCGCAGCCGGATATCTGAGAGAGGAGGAGAGAGAGAGAGAGAGAGAGAGGAGAGGGTCAGGGCAGACTCGTGCTGGCAGTACTCAGCACGCACCCACAGCTGGATATCTGAGAGAGGAGAGAGAGAGAGAGGAGAGGGTCAGGGCAGACTCGTGCTGGCAGTACTCAGCACACACCCGCAGCCAGATATCTGAGAGAGGAGAGAGAGAGAGAGAGAGAGAGAGAGAGAGAGAGAGAGAGTCAGGGCAGACTCGTGCTGGCAGTACTCAGCACACACCCGCAGCCGGATATCTGAGAGAGGAGAGAGAGAGAGAGAGAGAGAGAGAGAGAGAGAGAGAGAGAGAGGAGAGAGTCAGGGCAGACTCGTGCTGGCAGTACTCAGCACGCACTGGCAGCCGGATATCTGAGAGAGGAGAGAGAGACAGGTAGTTAGCAGAGAAAGAGAGACAGGGGTTAGCAGAGAGAGGGAGAGGGAGAGGGAGAGAGAGAGTACTCACCACATACCTGCAGGGGTCTAAGTGTTTTTTTTTTTTTTTTAGCCATTCAAGTAATGGTGAGGGGGTGAGTGTGAGTGTGTGTATGTAAATCTCAATCTCTGTTCTCACCGCAGGTCTGCTTCTGTCTGCAGTGTCTGTGTGTATCTCAATGAGAGTTTGTATATCTGTGTGTCTCAGTGTGTGTATCTCAATGAGAGTTTGTATATCTGTGTGTCTCAATGTCTGTGTGTGTCTCAATGAGAGTTTGTATATCTGTGTGTCTCAGTGTGTGTATCTCAATGAGAGTTTGTATATCTGTGTGTCTCAGTGTCTGTGTGTATCTCAATGAGAGTTTGTATATCTGTGTGTCTCAATGTCTGTGTGTATCTCAATGAGAGTTTGTATATCTGTGTGTCTCAGTGTCTGTGTGTGTCTCAATGAGAGTTTGTATATCTGTGTGTCTCAGTGTGTGTGTCTCAATGAGAGTTTGTATATCTGTGTGTCTCAATGTCTGTGTGTATCTCAATGAGAGTTTGTATATCTGTGTGTCTCAGTGTCTGTGTGTGTCTCAATGAGAGTTTGTATATCTGTGTGTCTCAATGTCTGTGTGTATCTCAATGAGAGTTTGTATATCTGTGTGTCTCAGTGTCTGTGTGTGTCTCAATGAGAGTTTGTATATCTGTGTGTCTCAGTGTGTGTATCTCAATGAGAGTTTGTATATCTGTGTGTCTCAGTGTCTGTGTGTATCTCAATGAGAGTTTGTATATCTGTGTGTCTCAGTGTCTGTGTGTATCTCAATGAGAGTTTGTATATCTGTGTGTCTCAGTGTCTGTGTGTGTCTCAATGAGAGTTTGTATATCTGTGTGTCTCAGTGTGTGTATCTCAATGAGAGTTTGTATATCTGTGTGTCTCAATGTCTGTGTGTATCTCAATGAGAGTTTGTATATCTGTGTGTCTCAGTGTCTGTGTGTGTCTCAATGAGAGTTTGTATATCTGTGTGTCTCAATGTCTGTGTGTATCTCAATGAGAGTTTGTATATCTGTGTGTCTCAGTGTCTGTGTGTGTCTCAATGAGAGTTTGTATATCTGTGTGTCTCAGTGTGTGTATCTCAATGAGAGTTTGTATATCTGTGTGTCTCAATGTCTGTGTGTATCTCAATGAGAGTTTGTATATCTGTGTGTCTCAGTGTCTGTGTGTATCTCAATGAGAGTTTGTATATCTGTGTGTCTCAATGTCTGTGTGTATCTCAATGAGAGTTTGTATATCTGTGTGTCTCAGTGTCTGTGTGTGTCTCAATGAGAGTTTGTATATCTGTGTGTCTCAGTGTGTGTATCTCAATGAGAGTTTGTATATCTGTGTGTCTCAATGTCTGTGTGTATCTCAATGAGAGTTTGTATATCTGTGTGTCTCAGTGTCTGTGTGTGTCTCAATGAGAGTTTGTATATCTGTGTGTCTCAGTGTGTGTATCTCAATGAGAGTTTGTATATCTGTGTGTCTCAATGTCTGTGTGTGTCTCAATGAGAGTTTGTATATCTGTGTGTCTCAGTGTCTGTGTGTGTCTCAATGAGAGTTTGTATATCTGTGTGTCTCAGTGTCTGTGTGTGTCTCAATGAGTTTGTATATCTGTGTGTCTCAATGTCTGTGTGTATCTCAATGAGAGTTTGTATATCTGTGTGTCTCAGTGTCTGTGTGTGTCTCAATGAGAGTTTGTATATCTGTGTGTGTCTCAATGAGAGTTTATATATCTGTGTGTGTCTCAATGAGAGTTTGTATATCTGTGTGTGTCTCAATGAGAGTTTGTATATCTGTGTGTCTCAATGAGAGTTTGTATATCTGTGTGTCTCAATGAGAGTTTGTATATCTGTGTGTCTCAATGAGAGTTTGTATATTTGTGTGTCTCAATGAGAGTTTGTATATCTGTGTGTGTCTCAATGAGAGTTTGTATATCTGTGTGTGTCTCAATGAGAGTTTGTATATCTGTGTGTGTCTCAATGAGAGTTTGTATATCTGTGTGTGTCTCAATGAGAGTTTGTATATCTGTGTGTCTCAGTGTCTGTGTCTCAATGAGAGTTTGTATATCTGTGTGTGTCTCAATGAGAGTTTGTATATCTGTGTGTGTCTCAATGAGAGTTTGTATATCTGTGTGTCTCAATGAGAGTTTGTATATCTGTGTGTCTCAATGAGAGTTTGTATATCTGTGTGTCTCAGTGTCTGTGTGTATCTCAATGAGTGTGTATTGCTCTGTGTGTCTCAGTGTCTGTGTGTATCTCAATGAGAGTGTGTATTGCTCTGTGTGTCTCAGTGTCAGTGTGTATCTCAGAGTGTATCTCTGTGTGTCTCTGTACTTGCCACAGGTCTGCTTCTCTCTGCAGTCGGCTGTACTGTGCGCTCTCTTCCTCTTCCTGTTGGGGGTGCTAGGGGTGGGCTTGCCTCGTCCTGAACACACCGTGGGTCTGACAGGGGGGCAGCACAGCAGGGGCGGGGGGCCTGGAGGAGAGAAGAGGAAGAGATTTTAGAATCTACTATGAACCATGATTCTTATCATCCACAGCTTCAAAAACACTCTAATCACAATTATAAATAAGACAAAAAAAACTGATGAGGCACTAGTCAAAATGCTTGTCTGCTTGACTCGGTTTCTTCTAGATTCATCTCAACAACGCTAATGAATGCACCAGCTGAAACATTTCTCTATTTTGAAGCTTTGACCTTCACAACAGAACTTAATTTTTCTTCAGAACGGCCCTTTACACAAACTAGCAGGATGACAAATGGCTCTGTGTGCCAGGAACAAAGACTGGAAAAGTGAGGCAACACTGACATCTAGTGGAGAAAACAGAATGTACAACCTCTCTCCCTTTCTATTACAGCACTGTGTCCAGTACACGGGACAACCCGTCAGAACGGTGTTGATCGTAGGATGTCCTTGAATACTTTAAGCTACTCTTATTGTATCTTTTTTTAAAAATATTTGATCTAGAGAGTATTGGTTTGGGGGTTTGACTTTGATCAGGTTTGCGATTTTTGTTTTGAAGTTTGTAACACAGTTAAACAGTGACCTTCACAGCGCAATAATGCCATCAGCTTTGAGTGCTGAAACCTGAACACCTTTCTATTCTCATACATAGATCAGATGCAAGCTCCCTCTCTGAGGAATCGACTCCCAAATCCTCTCTCGAATTCAATTGCACTCGGGTTCAAAAGGAGCGATTCCTCCGAACCACACTTTTGGCTTGTTAGCTCTGCATCAGTGTAGGTTGGTGGCCAAGTGAACTTTTATGATGTCCAACATTTTCAAATGGGGACACTATGAGGAGACATGTCTATGTTGCACACACATTGCTTTTGCATGCTTTGCTTTCATGTAATGGGTGTTTTTTTTTTATTATCTTTAAAATTGTGGGAGGGGAACTATACAATTGATGTGCCAGAGAAGCAAATCAATAAAATGCCAGGGAACTATATTCTGTGCATAAAATACCAGGAAATAGAACTATATTAAATCAAATGCCAGGGAAGATAACTACATAAAAATTCCAGGGAAGTGAACACATTTCTTTATTTTTCAGTAACTGTCATAGACAAGCTGGCTAAAATATTAACACTCTGTTAGCTCCTCATCTTGTGTTACGTTCTCATTTTCAAGGATTTGGCAGATGTGGATTTCCCAAATCCAAATGCAAATAGATTTGCCTGTTGCTTCAGTTTCTTTGACATTTAGGGTAATTAAGAGAGATTTTGAGAATTTATTTTAAAATTTTTATTTCCTGTGCTGAACTGCAGACAACACAGAATGAATTTGGAATGATAATGTCCGCTGTTCTACCCTAACTTGACAGGCTGGTGCGCGTTACTATGGAAACAAGAAAAGGAGGCTGGTTCCACAAAAGGATAGACTCTGGGAGATCAATAGGGCGGTGCAGACTCTGACAGTTAAGCAGTAAGCCATTATTACAGAACTGAAGTTTTGTTGTATGCACTGTAAATGCTTAGTCGCCAATGTAAAATGGTAAAATCTACTGGTCATATAAAAATTGGAGTTCACATTTGGTGACCGGGCGACCTAATTTCAACTGCCCTAGTTGGGATCAATTCCTTTTTTCAATTCCAATTCCTTTTTAGAATCAATTCCAATTCCCATTCCCTTTCAATCAATTCCAGCACATCACTGATAAAAATTACAATTGCAGTATACTGTTAAAATGAGCTTTTCACAGTGGCAACAAATTACTTGAACTGAAGTCCCTGTTAGTCAATTAAATTGTTCAACTGCTTTCTTAGAAGCCAATCACAATTATTTATGTCTCGAACATACAAATTCCAATTCTGAAGGGCTTGGGATTGATTTTAAAAATAAATTGGCAATGGAATTGACCCCAACCCTGCTCTGCACATCAGTTACAAACAGATCACATCCTTGTGCATGTGGGCATTGTGCAGGTCTGTCCTGGTGTCACTGCATTCCACTATAGATATCTGTACAACAGTGCAGCTCCCTGAGTGCTGTGCTGTTTACCTGTGCGTCTGTGCTGTGAGACCCCTCTGTTTTCAGCAACTTCTCGGGGAGAAACGTAACGCACCGACGTGTCCTCCAGGTACTTATCAACAGGGTCCGGACACACTGAAACAGAGAGAGAGAAGAGGGTGAGAGAGAGAGAGAGAGAGAGAGAAGAGAAACGTAACCCACTGACGTGTCCTCCAGGTACTTATCAACAGGGTCCGGACACACTGAAACACAGAGAGAGAAGGGGTTGAGAGAGAGAGAGAGAGAGAGAGAGAGAGGAGAGAAACGTAACCCACTGACGTGTCCTCCAGGTACTTATCAACAGGGTGCGGACACACTGAAACACAGAGAGAGAAGGGGGTGAGAGACAGAAAGAGAGAGACAGAGAAACGTAACGAACCGATGTCTCCTCTGGGTACTTAACCAAGATAGAGAGAATATACACAAGACACAGATGGATCAGTCTGTGTCAGCTTGCCTTCACTGCAGCATCACATAGGGCAGCAGGTCTTGTCTGGTGATGATCCTGAGAGACACACACACACACACACACACAGTACAGACACAAGCACACACAATACAGACACAGATAGATAGATACATTTATAGATAGCTGTACAGACAGACAGATATACAGGTAGATACACAGACAGGAATTACCAGCCTGCCTCCTGCGCAGGGTCACGTAGGGCAGCAGGTCGTGTCTGGTGATGATCCTCAGCAGCTGCAGCACGTGTCTGAAGTTGGTCTCGTCGCAGCGGCCCTGCCGCTCCAGTGCCAGCAGGAAGTCCCTCCCATCGCGGATCCCGCCGCGCTCGTACTCGTCAATCACGTCCACAAACAGGAAGGAGAGCACCCGCACGTCCCGGTGAGTCAGCTGGGCGCCCACGATCTCAAACATGCGGTGCAGAGAGTACAGACCGTACGAGCCATCCACCGCCTCGTCCGCCACGCAAGACAGGCCACGCCACACGCCACCCCACCCATCGAGGGGAGGGGCCCGGGAGGGAGGGACCAGCAGAGAGGGGACGGGGCTGTTGGAGGACCTGGGGATCAGCCAAGCCGAGCTGTGCGTGGCGGAGTTGTTGTGAGTGTTATTGTGTGTGTGGGAGATGTTGTTGATGCTGTGGTGGTTCTGTGATGTCATCACTTTGCGTGTAGCCGGATTACCGGAATGTTTGCTGATTGGTTGGTTTGATTTTAAAATTGAGGTATTTATTTTTCCTTCTTTCTTTTCTTAGGACATTGTCATTTGTTTTATATTTGATGTTTGTTATTGTCCTTTTCGTCTCTTTTTTGTATCAGTTTTCATTTACTACTTCAAACAAAGGGAATGGTCAGTTTTTTTTAATAATCCCTTCTTAGTTCTCTTTAACTACCGGTTGTCTGAAAAAAAAAAAAAAAAAAAAAAAAAAGATTAGAACAAAAACAAAGCATCCCCTGGGTCAGGGGCTTGGCATAGTGACTGAATGCTTTGTAAACAGTGACTGAATGCTTGGTAACCATAGTGAGGTTAGATTCTGTTTAATTTCCTAAAAAATTACAGTATAGGATAAAACATGTTGAAATGTTTAAACTAACATACTATGGACAGAAACAAAGCCTCCCCCCATAGTTAAGGAAAGTGCACAGAGATTGCACACAGAATTGCATGGCCGGGTATATGCACACAAGCCACAGAGAATACAGGAACAGCAACACAATCAGACATGTCCAGGGTGCGCAGTTGAAGCCTGTATGACAGGCTTAATAAACAACAAGCTGTAATCAACAAGCTGTAGTGGTCAGGGAAGTAAAATTAGCTCTATTTCTGTCCAGCACCTGGAATGGAACATCACTGAGCGAACTGCGGAACACAGCTGTGCACAAAATATGAAGACCAATCTCAAAGCGTGCTGTCTATTGGCAGAAAAAAAAATCCCAAATCCTCACAATGGCAGCCATATTGCCAGTTTTTGGATATGGTAGCTCCCTCTAGTGGTCTGGATATATTTTAACTATCTACTTTACAATAAAATACTGTGCTTTCACAGAGATGATGTGCCGGTTTTGTGGTTGTAACAAGAAACAAGGACCAGGGGTCATAAATGGAGATTAGATAAAGGAGCATTCAGAACTAAAAATAGGAGGCACTTTTTTACACAGAGAATTGTGAGGATCTGGAACCAACTCCCCAGTAATGTGGGCTGAATGGCCTCCTCTCCTTTGAAAACTTTCTTATGTTCTTAAATAACTTACACATTACGAAGGCACATTTGTCTTTTTTTTTGGCAAGCATTATTTAAAAAACAAAAAACAAAAAAACCCTCTACATCCAGCATTCACATAAACGCACATCTGTCTTATCTGTGCTCATTCTAGTGCTTGTTCACTGTTCAGGGGGAAAAAACTAATCTGGCTCTCATTATTATTAATAATAATAATAATAATAATAATAATAATAATAATAAATTAAAAAGCAGTTTTAGTACTTTTCATTTTCAATAATATAAAATATGTGCTACAGAGTTTCCAGCGATATAGGAATATCCCTATTATTTCCATACATTTCTGGAGGGTAGCTGCATATTGTAACAGAAGTTAATGTGAAACAGAGAGAGGATATATTTGTAGCTTGACTTGTGAGCGATCCATTTCAGCTCCATGTTATCACATTTTATTCAGCCAGGTTTAATATCTCGCAAGACTATTTGTCTAAAAAAGAAATTCTATTAACACTACTTCTCAAAATGATGTGTACAGTCTGTTCTTGGCGCTGTCATATTTAACCAAAATGCTATAAATCCTATTGACTGTGTGCCACCAGTCCTGTTTAATGTACACCTCACAGCCCACCAGAAGTGGTAAGTAACATCCTGTACACTCGCCAATCATTTTTTTAATTTTTCAAATTGATTCCCTCCCACCTTGTCTTTGTTGGCAAATAATACATTGCGTTACAAACGAACAGATTCATTTGCTGCACTTGGTAACGGTTGCAGGGACCAGCATTGGCATTTATTTACTGCAGCCATTTATCTACAAAGCATTCAAAATGTGAAAATAAATACATTAATGTAAACAGAAGAGACAGGAACTTTGCCATCAGCAACTTTCAATGCACAAAATGACAACATTCCTTGCTGACGGTAACGAAGACTCAAGGCCAAGAATCTCATTAAGTTAAGTACGTTATACACATACAAATTAGTTTTAAAATGCTGACGTGAGAAAATGCATGGCAAGTGGTCTGTGGGAAAAATCCAAACCCCAAGGTGGTCCCTACATTGAAACCGGTTGTGAACCACTGGTCTAAAGAGGGCTACTCTTAGGAGCTGTTCATGCAGCTGTGAGGAGGCTGAATTAATGTAATAATATTCTTATTGATACACAAACAACTCCACTAAACCCATGGCTAGTACTATCCTATATTGAAGAAAAAAAATATTGTAGCACAGTAATAATAATAATAACAACAACTACGTGTTGGACCTGGGGCACTTCGTATTATTCAACGTGTTTAAAACAGCAGTAACTGTATTCAAATTACAACTTCACCGTGAGGTTAAAATACTCACAAGTTGATTGCATTTGTTCAGCAATTGATACCCATGCGTTCTCCTTTTTCACCTGATCTTTATAATCAGTTCTATCGACTGCATATACGCAGGGATAAACACTGAGCAGATTTTCGACAAAACAACCAGTTATCTGTTTTGGCATTGTAATAACCATAGCAACGAGGTCATCGACGAGGTCAAAGTTCAGTTGATTTGAACTGTCAGCGACTGCAGTTTGAGCAGGGCGATTGCCGGTAGAAAGTATAAACTGTACGTCGAGACACAACAGCGATGATCGCCAGTCTAGTGATGTTAATTGTACAAAAACATACCCGCCACTGTGGTGTATAAGTATGTGAAATTTACCCGCCAAGGACCAAATTAACCCGCGTTTGGCAGGTAGGCGGGTGTTATAGTTTAACCCTGTTACAGTGGTTGTCTTTTGTCTGACTTACTTTCTTTCTAACAACCAAATGAGCATGATGGGCCAAATGGCCTCCTCTCACTAGTAAACTGTCTTATGTTTTAAGGTGCACTGGGGCGTTGTTTTGATGGAGACATTTGGCTTGAATACGCTTAAACATAATTCTGTTTGAATAATTGCACATAAGGCGGCGGCATCAGTGGCCCATTTAATTTGTTTTAGAAACATAGCATTAAATATAATGCTTAACTTTGAATTGTTCACTACTGAATTGCGTATGTTAGCAGCGTTTTCAGTAAAGCAGTTCGCCAGAGATACGTTTTTTTTAACGGCTAAACTAATTTTATTAAATTTGGAAGTAGTGATTTTCAAAATATCTAACACCATAAAATTGTAAAATGAACGCATAGTGTTTAAAATGAAGGAACACAACGTTTCTGTGTATTCCCTAATGTAACACATTACTGTGGGTTTTTTTTTAAAACTAATGTTTTACAGTATTCATGAATGAATCAATCAGGCTAGTCTAGTTTAGCATTATACTCTGTTACTGTCTAAAAGATTTGAACAGTATAGATTCATGGAGGTATTATGTTGTATGTGACTTTTTAAGAACATAAGAAATGTTACAAACACAAGGAGGTCCATTTGGCCCATCTTGTTCATTTGGTTGTTTATTGGTCCAAGCAAGAACCTCAATCAAGCCATTTCTTGAAGTACCATGTGAATCAGCATCTACAACAGTGTTTCATTTTTTCATTCTTTGCTCACATTTTTAGGGCACTTCTAAGATACCCCTGTATGTAAAACATCTGGCCTAGTTATAAAAAGTCTGCTTAGAGCAAAGTATTTCTGTGTTATTTTCTTATATATAAGAATTAAGAGATTCCTTGTATTGGAGTATTTGAAGCTGGCTGATATGTGGTAGAGATGAATATATGGCTAAAAAGAGAACTCTGGCATAAGCCAGGCTGCAGCATACAAAAATGAAATTCAAACCCTGATACATAACAGCAAGCATTCCACCATGCTGTAGCATTATTAACTGTGTATTAGCCTGCACTTTGGCAGTATTTTGGCATCCATTGAACATGTAATGGACATAAGATCCAAAGTATCGCGATAGTAGCAAATATCATGACACTGTGCATGGTATCGTATGAATACTCCCTAAATGAGGTATCGCAGAACACTAGTATAGTGAAGAGTAAAGTTTTACTGCAGCTAGAAACCTTTACTGATTTGCTTTTCGACACAAGGACAGTACTTTGGTAGAAGCCTAATGCAGGCAAAATGCAACATCATGTTAACAATGATGTGCTGAAGCAGTGCTTTTGTTTAATGTTTCTTTATCAGTTTCACTGCTACTATTTGTCAGTTTTGGAAACTCAGCCCGTTGTAAAGTTTGTCTGCAATGCTGTCACTATTTTATCATTCCCTGCGAAGGAGATATAGTGGAGGCAGTCGTTGGTATGTCAAACTTTGCATTGTTACTCTTAACTGGAAAACCACTTATCCGTTTGTCAAAGGGAAGTATCACACTGTGTGGATCTATAGAGGTGCCTGTGGACTCACTGCCCTTTTCTATTAGACATGCTACTTCGCTCAATATTTTTACAAGACTTACTTTTGTAGTCTAGCCTTTTAATGAACTGTTTCTATCTATTTCACTTGCTTACTTTTGTGTTATATATGTCAATTATGCATACTGATTTTTTCACCTGTTTTTAATTGATATTATTATTATTATTATTATTTATTTCTTAGCAGACGCCCTTATCCAGGGCGACTAACAATTATTACAAGATATCACATTATTTTTTACATACAATTACATTATTTTTTACACATTAATTATGCTATGATAATTATGCATTGTTATTTTTTTAATTTTTACTATTTCTTGATACTTTAGAGGTCTTTCCATTTTAACCGACATGTACAGCGCTTTCAGATACTGTGGCATGAAAGGCGCTATATAAATAAATTCAATTGAAAAATTGAATTGAATTGTATGTCACACTTACAAGAAGTTATTCCATATGCACTCATATTAAACTATTTATGATCATATTATATATTATTCTGCACACACTGCTGATATACGTCATGGGGTCATCAGCAGTTTTGTCATACTGAGAGCTCTGATTTTGAATTCACAGCCGTGGCAGTGTACTGTCAGGGCTGTTGAATTGGAGTGGGTGAGTCCCTTGCTCTAACGAAGCCCTGTGGGTCGTTAGCGCTGATCTAGAGTGGTGCTTGGCCTTATCCAGCACACAAGAGGGTCAATGTGTTTTGGGAAAACCAATCAAGTTACGCGGTACTTAATAGCAGCTATCTTTCTCAGACATATCTACAGTCCTGCCATGATAGACCATTTTAAGACATGGTATTAAAATACATCTAAATGATAAGGACTTAATAAATATTATCAAACTGTCAACATGTTCCTACATTAACTGTAAAATATTTTATATTAAAAAGCTCTCAAGACCACATGATACTGACTAAGCACTAAACAGTGTTGTTAATAATAATAATAATAATAATAATAATAATAATAATAATAATAAGCAATCGACATATGGATTTTTCATTCCCTTAGCAACTATCTGACTACATTAAACCCACATCAGTTGGAAATGTTTGCTTGTTTCTCGTACCTGTACATGTCTTCATTTCTCCTGTTTGTTCTGGTTCAAGTACTGTAATAATCCACCCCCGCCCCCCCCAAAAAAAAAACAATGGAAAAGAATGAAGATAATATATAAAACTCGTTATTGTTAAAAAAAAAAAAAATAGGATTGTAACGAAATTACAAAAAATACAAAAAGAAAAAGGAAAATAATTCGTCCAGAGCGTGAAGCGTATTCCTTATTTTAAATGACTCCAGCTGTCACGGTATGGATTTATTTATTATTATTATTATTTTTTAAACCCTTGTTTTCATGTAGTTTTTTTTCGCCCCCTTCAAATTCGCTTGTCGTGTTTAATCTGAAATAAAACATTTGATGATGTCCTTCTTCTTCAACCTTGTTCCTCATGTCCGCTTTCTGCTCCTCGGGTTTTTAAACATTTCTCGTCTGTTCAGTTTGTTTCTTGTAGTGTTTAAACGCCCTTCAATACATTCCTCGGCGTTTTGTTTTTATCCTCAAACTAAAGCCTAAAACAGGCCGCCATCTTGGCCCCACGGCTAAAATGAAGGAACATCCGGGACATCTCTAGTGTCAGGGCAGCTTCCGGATGACCGTGTTGGCTTCACTTCATACAAAATAATAATAATAATAATAATAATACAGCCGCAGACATGTTAGATAAGGGCGCAGAGTGAGGGCAAGCATATTGGTGAAGGCATAAGCTTCACTTGTTTTGAAAACAATGGAAGCGGCGGGCATTGTAGTTAGCGGCACAGGGTAAGGGCAGTACACGGAAGAATGCGTCGGCTTCACGTCTAATGAAAATAATTCAATCGGCGGACATTTTAGGTAAGGGCAGATGCTGTATTGGACGAGGAGGTAAGCTGACTCTATAACGTTCGGTTACTTACCGTAACCCTGGTTCCCTGAAAAAGAAATGTCAACCATTACGAGTTGGGAGATGTATACCCAAGCTGTCGCAGTGAACCAAAGCAGCCACAAGCCAGCGGTATCTGTCTCGGGCTGGGTGAACTACTTTGAGCCATGCCTGCAAGGGGTGCATATGGAGGAGACTGAGAGGGAGGACAGAGGAGCCCCCGCCGGGAAAGATGCTCCGTCACTAGAGCCGTGTAAGACACGGCTTGCTCCCGCGGCTGACCACAGATGAGCCAGTCGTCCAAGTAATTGAGGACCCTGACCCCCTGCAGCCTCAGGGGTGCCAGAACTGCATCCACGCACTTCGAGAAAGTCCTGGGAGCAAGAGACAGACCGAGTGGCAGAACACAGAACTCATACACGCTGCCCCGAAAGGCGAAGCGGAGGTACTTTCTGTGGCCAGGACGTATCGGGACGTGGAAGTACGCGTCCCGGAGGTCCACCGTCGCAAACCAGTCGCCCGGCCGGACGGACTGGAGAATGTGACAGGTGGAGTGGACGGTTGCAAGCACCCACGCGTCGGTGGTGCATTGCCTCCATACTAGAAGGTGGTGCTGGCTGAACGGGTGCAGGGCCTGAGGCCGGAGCCCGTCAGGGTTTGCTGAGCCTGCACAGGCTGTGTTTGGCTGGTGCTGCCTCTGTTGAGGGCGCTGCTGTGGTCTCTGCCGGGCACTGCCCGTCGCTGCCGAGGGTTGGTTGCGGGGGTACTGCCTGCTTGGTCCAGGTGGAGCAGCCACCAGGACAGTGGGCACAATGGTCTGTGGTGCAGCAGCTCTGGGTATGTGTGGGTCTGCGAGCTGCTTTGATGACTCCCTCGCACGGTGAGACCGCTGCAGCAGCTCTTCCACGGCTGGCCTGAAGGTGTAGCCGGGGGAGATGGGCGCGTTGAGCAGGGACGCTTTGTCCGTGTCCGGGACCCTGGCCTGGGAGAGCCAAAGCTGGCGTAGCGCAACCACAAGGGCTCCCAGGTTATGTCCGATAGCTTGGCCACTGTGCCGAGCTATGCAGAGAAGCTGGTAATTCACCAGCCTCAGCTCATTAATAATGTGAGGAGAAGGCTGGGCAGACAGTCCCTGCAGCAGCTTCTCCGCGCCCTGGAGGGCATACAATGCTTCCACCCGTCTGGAGCAAGTGGGCGCTGGTGCTGGGCTGCCCCACGAAGACTGCAACTGCTCCACAAAATCCGGGAGGGACTTATAGCGCTGTGTAGTCGACACTGAGGTTTCAAAAACTGATCGGCGGACCTGGGTCTCCTCAGTCCAAGGAATCTGGACCCGGACAGCAGCTCTGCTCACAAGGGCTGCTAGCTCGTCCACCAGCAGACCGCTAGGAGCCATATAGGTCTCAGACGGGGAGCCCTCTAAACAGGAGAGGTCCTCCGTTCCCCCATCAAATTTGCCTTCCTCCATGGAGACGGCCAGGGACACCACATCATCCTGCTCCTCCTCAATCAGCTGAGACTGTGGGAGAGCAGGGACCAGTGCTGGAGCTGCGGGGGTGCAGGGGGAGCTGTCAAATTGACAAGACGCTCCAACAACGACTGCTGATTTGCAACCATGCTTGCTAGCTGTGTCATTTGTGCCCGTAAAGGTTTGCAAACCAAATAATAAGAAAACGTTATCCGCCCCACAATAATACTATACACGGTCACCAGCCTGGGTGCGTGCAGTAGTGCTCGAGGTGGGTGATAACAAATAGAACAGTTGCTGTGGAATTGTTGTTCCGGGTAGTGCTGGCCCAAGGCGACAGCTCTGGAGTCGTGTTAGCCGTCTACTGATTTTACAGAACAAAAGACAATTACTAACAGTGATACAAACAAACAAAACACTCACAAGCACTTTTCTGCACAATACAATACAAATGGGAAACTCTCCCGGTCCTTCCAGTTGCTTGTCGTTTCTGAACCAAGCGAAGGAAAAGATTTACGATCCTCCGTCCCCTTTATGCTATCACGCATGACCCCTTGGCAAACGAGTGCAGCTGTCTCTACTTTCTGCAGCTGCTACGTCATTTCCCTACCGGGTCAATACGTTCCTGAAACGGAGTCTCACCTTCTTCCAGATTGACTGACTTCCTGGCCCGGGGAAAGAACTCTCAGACCAGCCCGTCCAAAGACTTCCCCTTTCGCTGCTTAGCGCCCTCACAGGTCGGGAGGGAGATTTACAACCAAAACTCATTATATTTCTGTCATAGACATACAGACAGACAGCCTGCATATACCTCCCACATCACTGATCAATACCTTGTGCTGAGCTGAGCAGATATAACACCAGCAAGGTCTGCTCTGTAGAAGTGGAGCCGTGCAGTGTCACATTTGAACACTTCTTTGATTCTCTAATAGAATAAGGGGAGGTTAAGAGAGGACAAATAGATAGTATTAACTCCTACAGTGCGTTGTTTGTGTACTGGATTACAGATTTTCACATACCCAGACAACAGTCACACCAAGAATAACCCCAGAGACTCGGTTTATTCAACGTTTAATGAATCACAGTATTATTAGTACTCTTTCGGTTTATTAATGCTTTACCTGTTCGAGCGATCGTAGATCCAAGTGAAACTTAGCTTATAGACAATCCAGGCAGTCTAACATATAGGGTATCTCTTGTGTTATCTGGACAGAGTTGTATATTGTTCGTTTAAACTGATGATGGCTGTCTGTTGTTGCTTGTGTTGCCTTGCCCCATCTACTGCTTGTAAGGAGGGTGTGAGGGAATGCAGGGTTAGGGTTAAAAACCATAACAACATCGCATTTCCCTACTTTTGTCGTTTTAAAATCAACCCTAACCGATGCATTAACGATGTTTTTTTGCAAAGAATATATATATATATATATATATATATATATATATATATGGTTCTACTACTTATTTAAATTCATTGAAGCTATTTAAACAAGCATGCTATTCGACCAACATTTCTCTGAGTCTAACACTTCAGGTTTTATATATATATATATATATATCTATATATATATATATCTATATATATATCATGTTCCTTTATTTTTTCAAACACGGTCTCCAGCTTCGAAGAGTGTATAGTTGAAGTATTTAAAATGTATTGCAATACGGTTGGAAATATATTTTAAAACATAGTGTAATAGAGGTTTCAACACGGAACGCACTTCCTAAAATAGCAGACCATGTCCTTTAAAAATATATGAGATGCTTCCTGCTTGCTGAAACCCGGGATCAAATCAGGGACCTTTTTATCTTCAGTCTAACGCTCTCCCAACTGAGCTATTTGGACCTGCCGAGCTCTTTCGGTGAGATTTGATTCTGCAAACCACTGTCGACGACAAGGCTTCAAGCTAAGTAATCCCAGCTACTCATTGGTAGGCTCAATTTCACTCTGAAACTGCACAAGATGACATCACCTTTACAGTAAGAGACACGTGAAGCATTAACTTGTAGCATTGGCAACTGTGATTCAGGAATTTAGAAAAAACTGATACAGGTACTTGGATCAGTTACTTTATTTAGAGATGATAGAACAGTGACATCTAGTGGAGAAAGAAAAAAGCACAATGGCACAAATATCCCTTCTGTTTGCCTCAATGCAAAGTTCATCTCCATTTGAAATACAGTATTCGTGCTTGCAAACGAGTAAATAGCAGCTGTGAACACGACCTCAACTGCACATAGACCGAAGCTGTTTTTTTTTATTTTTTATTAGCTTTAAAAAACGCCAGAAGGATTTAGCACACAAGCCAGGAATTAAATATTCACCTTTAACTGCACTGCTATCATGTTTATGATTAGGTGATGTGATACATATAAACGATCATATGGTTTGATGATGGGGCTCACGATAAAAAAAAAAAAAAAAGTTATAAACTGAAAATGAAAAAAAGACTAGACACGTGGGCCTAGATATTCGATACACATGAAAATAAAAATAATAATGTGGCAATAGACAAGTTCTGTAATAACAGCCTATGGGAGTTCCATTCTAAGTGAAGCTCTAGCTCTATATTGATCCGTGTTCTTTTCGTTGTTCGAGGTGATCGTGTGTGTGTGTGTGTGTGTGTGTGTGTGTGTGTGTTACGGGTCTGGGGATGGCATGACTCGTTAGATTACTGTGAATTAAAGAAAGCGAGACAGTTATGCTTTCTCTTCCTTCGCTGGATTCTTTACTAATAAATATAAAATAGCACATTTACAAAATACATTCCTTCATTCCATCAGTTTCCATTTCTTTTACAAAAGAAAAAAAAACATTAATTACTAGCTATATTTCTTTTGTACATTAAATAAGTGACAGATAGCAACTAGAGCGAGTTGTTTACTAATGAAAGTTTTTTTTATAATACACACATGTAAACCAAAGTTAATGTTTCTTGTAATATTTGTAGTTCTGTCAAAACAAATCCAGATTAAGTTATTCCCAGATTCGGGTGGATTTTACAGGAAAAATACACCTATGCAATAAAATGTATCTAAAATTAATACGTGCCATCCCTACCGCAAAAACAAAACACACAATCCGTACCTTAGACTTCTCTATTTTAGAATTTGCAGAACTGAAATGAGAATTCTACTCTTTCTCTGGTATTTGGGTGGCTCTTAGAAGAGCCTTTGTGTTGTAAAGACGGAGCAGGGACGGTCTGGGTTTACTTGGAGCTGGTGTACTTGGTGACGGCCTTGGTGCCCTCAGACACGGCGTGCTTGGCCAGCTCTCCGGGCAGCAGGAGGCGCACGGCTGTCTGGATCTCCCGGGAAGTGATAGTAGACCGCTTGTTGTAGTGAGCCAGGCGGGACGACTCGCCGGCGATGCGCTCGAAAATGTCGTTGACGAACGAGTTCATGATGCCCATCGCTTTGGAAGAGATGCCGGTGTCGGGGTGGACCTGCTTCAGCACTTTGTACACGTAGATCGCGTAGCTCTCCTTCCTGGTCTTTCTGCGCTTCTTTCCTCCCTTAGGCTGGGTCTTGGCAACAGCCTTCTTGGAGCCTTTCTTCGGCGCGGGTGCAGCTTTCGGTTCTGGCATGTTTCCTTCTCTGATGCGTCTTCAAAGATGAATGAATAACTAGTCCCAGAGCCCCGCTATTTATACAGCCTGTATGCAAATTACTACCAAACAATCCTTTAGATTGAGAATGTTCAACTGTGAACCAGGCAACGTCACGGAGTAGTTCGATGTGATTGGCTGTGCTCTGCCAACGCAATAGAGGGGGTGGTGACTTTGCCGCGAGCTGGGTTTTTTTTTTCGAGTTTAGGTTTGAATTCAGCGCCTTTTTCTACAACGGTTAGTTTAGGTCTTTTGTTTATCATTTATTAGATACATCAATAATTCAATAGACAACAATAATATAATCCACACTCGACCCGTCTTAAAATACATATTTAATTATATAATAAGTCGCCCTGGATAATAAAAGTAAATAATAATAATATATCTATAGATAGATAGATAGATACAAGCAGTCTAAAACCTGACTCATTATTCTTGTGCCCATTAAACAAGTTAAATGTTGAAACACAGTATCAATGTCGATCGATTTTGACATGCTCTCTACCAGAGTACCTCCTGTTTCATCGTTGCTTGAATGGTGATACTTCGCCTCGAATTCAGAAAATAGGAAAAATGCGAAAAACACTTCCATTGTATTTAGATAACAAGAAACAACTGAGTAGATTAATTAAACTGCTTCAAAATAAGTTGTTAAATGTTTTTTTTTTCTTTTGCTTTGATTTCTACATAACGGTTATTTATTTTCCCTAAGTATTGTATGTGTACAGAGGCAAATGCACGGGAACATACAACCATTAGACAGGTCGTATTTCCTATGAAATACATCACCAGCACAATATTGAAACTAGTGAGAGAATGCTATGGTGAAGCCAGGGTAATTAAATTGTGCAACAAGTGTGGTCACGGATAAAGAGAAATAATAAAATTCAACTCAGAAATTCTCCCGATCGATTGTAATGGGATGTGCCGGCAGTGTGTTAACCACACCAAACAGAAAGGCGATTAAATGTGCAGTTTTACAAACCTCACGCTTCCAAACTATGAAGTTGTGTTTGACTAGCCTTCTCGTTGGTGAAACGAATCATGCAGTTACTTTAAACAGTAAATTCATCATTTTATATAAAATCAAATACAGCGAAGTGCTGAGCGAGCAGTTTGGCATCGCTGGAAGATAGCGACGTTTTTGTCACCGCAATTAAACATGCAGTACATTTCCTGGTTAAAGAACAAGCTATATTGTAAACGCAACCCTTCTCTATTCCTGCCCTCGGTTGTTTGTGTATATTTGTTCGTATTTCACTATTAAATTGTATATTTTGTGCAGGTAGAAAACACAAGCCAGAACGTTTTCAAAATGAGTGTTCTGCCTGTAGATCGGTTGAGTCTACACGGTTCTCATCACGTCGATAAGTTCCGCGCTCTGCCTTTCTGCGCACATTCTCTGACAGACAGACGCGTCAGGCGTTTCGTGTTGGTATTAGTTTATTTCCGTGTTACAAAATCTTAGAAATGGCAGAAACTGCTCCAGCACCAGCCGCTCCTGCTCCGGCTAAAGCTCCCAAGAAGAAGACCGCAGCAAAGCCCAAGAAATCGGGTCCCAGCGTGTCGGAGCTGATCGTCAAGGCTGTGTCTGCCTCCAAGGAGCGCAGCGGGCTGTCCGTGGCGGCGCTCAAGAAGATCCTGCAGGCCGGCGGCTACGATGTGGAGAAGAACAACTCCCACGTCAATAGGGCACTCAAAAGCCTGGTGACCAAGGAGACCCTGCTACAGACCAAGGGCACCGGCGCCTCGGGCTCCTTCAAGCTCAACAAAAATGCAGCTGAAGCCAAGAAGAAATCAGCTCCCAAGAAACCAGCGGCAAAGAAAGAGGTTGTCAAGAAAGCGACGAAAAAGGTTTCAGCAAAGAAAGCAGCGACACCCAAGAAGTCTCCTAAGAAAGCGAAGAAACCGAAAGCTGTAAAGAAGGCACCCAAGAGCCCGAAGAAAGCGGCTGCCAAGCCTAAAAGGGTCGTGAAGAAAAGTCCCAAAAAAGCGAAAGCAGCGCCTAAACCTAAAAAGGTAACCAAGGCAGCTAAACCCGCAGCGAAGAAGGCGGCTCCTAAAAAGAAGTGAACAGTTAAAGCGACGATGCGACAATGAACCCAAAGGCTCTTTTCAGAGCCAACACATCTTTCTAAAAAGAGATTTTCCTTCTATACATAATAAACTTGGCACCGCTGCGGTATTTTAGCACGCAGTTAATATTACATTAGAGTAAATCAAGCGATTCTGTATTAAGTATAATTATGATGAAATTAATTCGGGATATGAACGTTTTGTTTATATCTCATCAGATTCAAGTTTGTCTAATTGTGGTGTTTTTATCTGAATAACACTCAACCATTATATTAGATAGTTCTGCAAGAATAACATGCAAACACTCCCACTGTATATAGATAGCATGTTCAAATTGTTAAATGTATTAAACAATTAAAACAATCGGTATTGGAATATAACGCTTTCAGAGAAGTGGGTGGCTCTTTAAAGAGCCTTTGGGTTTCACTGTGTTTTTGTTTTAGGGGTTATGCAGTTTAAGCTCGTTCCCCTCGGATGCGGCGGGCCAGCTGGATGTCTTTGGGCATGATGGTGACTCTCTTGGCGTGAATGGCACACAGGTTGGTGTCCTCAAAGAGCCCGACAAGGTAAGCCTCGCTAGCCTCCTGCAGCGCCATCACAGCGGAGCTCTGGAAGCGCAGGTCGGTCTTGAAATCCTGAGCGATTTCTCGGACGAGCCGCTGGAAGGGCAGCTTGCGGATCAGCAGCTCGGTGGATTTCTGATAGCGGCGGATTTCCCTCAGAGCCACAGTCCCAGGCCTGTAACGGTGAGGTTTCTTCACGCCGCCGGTAGCGGGGCGCTTTTCTGGCAGCCTTGGTAGCGAGCTGCTTCCTGGGCGCCTTTCCACCGGTGGACTTACGAGCGGTCTGCTTGGTTCTTGCCATTTCCAAACTCTTCCAGACAGTATCACAAACTCTATAAAATATAACACAAGCAGGCCGACACCAGAGCATTTATTGAGTAACTGAGCTGCTCTGATAGGATGAGTCATTTAGGGCGGGCTTATGTTTCTCATTGGTTATATTCCAGATCCTCAATAACTGATTGGGTGATTTGAATTTTGCGCGCATTCTATGAAACGGCCACTGTCCCGTCCGGTTTGCGCTCCTTTAATACGCTTCTCATTTTCTGCTTTGTTATTCAGTCTCACTATTCTATTGAAAGATACACGTCATTGTTTTTGAAAGAAAGCAATCTAAGACAATACAATATTGATTCATATTTATAAAGAACCCGTAGCTCACGTCTCACTTTGTGTTTCACATTCCTGTGTCATATAACAGGTCCTACAGTATTTAACAATACTTATTATATTTGCAATGAAACGAGGCAGATTGTGTTTCATTGTAATGAACAGCAAAAACATCCACAAAAAGACAACAGCCTTCATCGTAGCAAAGAGGGAAACAGATTCAATTAAAATGAGTAAATGGAAAGAAAAACAGTACTTCTTCTAAAAGTGAGACTCGGGACAACACTATGAGCCTCAGCGGTTCTGAGTCGAGTTTTGAGTCTTCATGCAGTAGAGACGCACTGAGAAAGAGCGGGGCTCAGACAACACGGGACAGGGGATATATAATACAACCAGCAACTGTATCAGGGAGGCGTGACAAAGGTGTTATTTCAAACAGCAAACATATTTAACTGTACAACAAACGAAGCAGTGCATTATAAACACAATGTGCAGAGAAGTCTGTTCAAGTGGCCAGGGCAGAATTGTACAGAACTTCGTGGGAAGTTAAATGAAACGGCAAGTTGGCTTCAGCAGTTCGCGTTTCATTCATGTGAGGATTAGGATCGCCCGCTAGTGTGGCACCTACAGTCCTTACAATTGTTACGTTTTATTATTTCAAATTGAACTAATTTTTTATTTCTGACTGTGAAGTTGGTATTAAACATAAACAGATTCAATGCTCTCTTACTGAAAACAGTGGGTGGCTCTTAGAAGAGCCTTTTGGGTTTTATAGATCTTAGAAGTGCCGTCGGAATGATTTATTTCTTGGCTGGCTTCTCGGTTTTCTTGGGCAGCAGCACGGCCTGGATGTTGGGCAGCACTCCGCCCTGAGCGATGGTGACGCCTCCCATCAGCTTGTTGAGCTCCTCGTCGTTGCGGACAGCGAGCTGCAGGTGACGCGGGATGATTCTGGTTTTCTTGTTGTCCCGGGCGGCGTTCCCGGCCAGCTCCAGGATTTCAGCAGTCAGGTACTCGAGCACAGCGGCCAGATAGACCGGGGCTCCAGCGCCGACACGCTGCGCATAGTTACCCTTTCGCAGCAACCTGTGAACACGGCCGACTGGGAACTGCAGTCCTGCCCTGGAGGAGCGAGTCTTTGCCTTAGCACGGGCTTTACCGCTAGTCTTTCCTCTTCCAGACATCTTCACTGTAGTTCAGAATACTACAACAATAAATGCGAGTCTGCTCGCTTGCTGTTTTATACACGCTGGCTCATTCTTAGAATGTTAAAAATCGTCACAAGGAAGAGGGCGGGCAGTATTTCATTTGCATGCCTCTGATTGGCTGTATCATTCCCTGCCCTCTGTTTCTAGTTTGGCGCTGTTCTGCTGCGGATTGTCTTTTGTTTCCTCTTGGCGCTCATTTTTGAATTGTAACCCAGCTGGAACACAATGTAAGAGTTTAGAACTGTTTAAAACCACACTGCCCACAGTCATGTCCGATTTTAGTTATAAGTTCTGTGCGCTTCAATTAAGCAGAAAGCCGATATTGTTGATGGCCCCTTTTGTTTACATGGTGTAAAGGTAGTTGCAGCTGCAGCTATACCAGCTGACCCTTGGATTTAAGGGTGTGTTCACGGAGATCTTCATGCGCAGATTCTGTGCAGAATCTGACCAGTTCGTAGAAGATCACTGACTAAATTGGTCAGATTCTGTACAGAATCTGCGCAGAATGATCTCCATGAACGCACCCTAAATCTTCTTGCTATGACGTCACTCTGTCAGCCAAATATTAGTATTTAATGCAAACAAAGTGAAATACGTATGTTAATTTAAAAACACAAATCCTTTACAATAGATGCATCAGTTAATAATAACTCTTTCTAATATGACATAAGGTTAAATTAATTAATAGTGCCTATAATAGACTGTATTTTTTGTTATTTTCTATTATTATCATTAATCATAGTGGTTATCTTAACCTCACTACCAGTTTGCAAAGGCTGGGAAGGTAAAGTTCCATTTCTAAATGCCGGGAGCTGTAGATTCTTGTTTTTCGTGTTAATGTTTCTAATGTATTAACGTGAGCCTTTGTGTTAAGAGTCTGATACAATACACCAGAATCCGCAGTCAAGCTGCTATGAAACAACCGCATTGGTAGAAGAAGCAAGAAGTAGAAAATCATGCAAAAAAAATATTTTGTCTTTCAAAATACAACTTGTTATTAATGAATATTGAGTTATCGATGCATTCAACATGAAAAACATAAGACCTAAACTAACCGTTGTAGAAAAAGGCGCTGAATTCAAACCTGAACTCGAAAGAAGGAAATAAAAACCTCAGCTCGCTGTAAAGTCACCACCCCCTCTACTGCGTTTCCAGCCAATCACATCGAACTACTGCGTGACGTTGCCTGGTTCACAGTTGAACATTCTCAATCTAAAGGATTGTTTGGTAGTAATTTGCATACAGGCTGTATAAATAGCGGGGCTCTGGGGCTGGTTTCTTATTCATCTTTGAACTGCATCAGAGAAGGAAACATGCCAGAACCGAAAGCTGCACCCGCGCCGAAGAAAGGCTCCAAGAAGGCTGTTGCCAAGACCCAGCCTAAGGGAGGAAAGAAGCGCAGAAAGACCAGGAAGGAGAGCTACGCGATCTACGTGTACAAAGTGCTGAAGCAGGTCCACCCCGACACCGGCATCTCTTCCAAAGCGATGGGCATCATGAACTCGTTCGTCAACGACATTTTCGAGCGCATCGCCGGCGAGTCGTCCCGCCTGGCTCACTACAACAAGCGGTCTACCATCACTTCCCGGGAGATCCAGACAGCCGTGCGCCTCCTGCTGCCCGGAGAGCTGGCCAAGCACGCCGTGTCTGAGGGCACCAAGGCCGTCACCAAGTACACCAGCTCCAAGTAAACCGAGACCGTCCCTGCTCCGTCTTTACAACACAAAGGCTCTTCTAAGAGCCACCCAAATACCAGAGAAAGAGATTTAATTCCTATTTCAGTTCTCTGGATTTTGAAATCGACGTGTTTGAAAGTAAGGTATGTTTTTTTAACTATAATGTCAGTATAGATTTAGTTATTTTAGATGTTAAACTTACAAATTCATCAGGTTTTACGAGTTATATTTTTCCTACAAAATCGATCCCGGTCTGTTTAATTTTGGCGGGAACAAATTAATTTGTATCTTAAGACAACTGCAAATATTCGAAGAAACATTCTTATATGTATGCGTTCTAATAAACTTTCTTCATTACTGAACAATTCGCTCTAGTTAACTCATTTATTTCATGTATATCGCCGCCTCCACTGACATACATTCCGTTGTACTTCGCAACTCAAGGGTTTGGTTCTGTAATATTCCTAATCGGGATTAAAACAGGCAATTTGAATTGCAAGGTTTACATTCATTTTGATTTGTTTTATTAACCCAGTGAAATGTCCAGTTATACCCCCTGTAGCATGTTTAACTTATCAAGTTGCACACACGTCAGTACTTGTGTCCTTTATAACATTAGAATTTATTCATAAACTTTGATTAGAAAGTAGCAGCGCTTGCTGGAGCAACTTGCCAATAACAGGAAACGCAGCCGTGTGTTTAAGTGAGATAGAGAGGGCTCAATGACACGACACGTGATCTTCGTTCTGTTTGCACCAAGATCACCTCGAACAACGAAATGGACCTGGATCAACATGGAGATCGAGAGATTCGCCTGTAACGGAACTCCCAGAGGCTATACTGCAGAACTTGTCTATTGCCACATTATTATTTTTATTTTCATGTGTATTGAGGATGTAGGTACACGTGTTTTAGTCTTTTTTCATTTTCAGTCTTTTTCATCGTGAGCCCCATCAAACCATATGATCTTTTTATATGTATCACATCACGTAATGCTAAACACCATACCGGAGACTGATGATGTTTTAAGATGGTCCTGACATTAAACATGGAGGCAAAGTAGGACAATTACGTTAAATCAGCAAAATAGTACAAGTGGATCCACATAGGAGTTAATTTAAAAAATAAAAAAAAATGGCGATAGACACCCAGTTAATATCGGGTATATTTCATTTTCTGCTTGTAAACACAATCCTATTGTCATTTTTATTTTTTAAAGCTTATAAAAAACAAAAACAGTTCAGGTCGTGTTCTGAGCTGGTATTTACTTCTTTGAAAGCATTTAAACTGTTTGTCAAATGGAGATGAACTTTGCACCGAGGCAGACACAAGATCGATATTGAGGGCATTGTGCTTTTTTCTTCTCCACTAGATGTCACTCTTTTCTAATTTATAACGTCTTTATTTCTGGTTCATTAATAAAGAAACGGATACAAGTCTTACAGTTTTTGAATCTGAATCACATTTGCCAATGCTATAAGATTCTGAAAATGGTCTACAATTCTCTTTGCTAATATTACTGTGTAAGTGATTCTTCATCAACATGCATACAACATGGGCTTTAAAAATAGCTTTTAGTTCATTTTTTCTGGGGCCTGTATTATCTGGAGACAGGGACAGACTGGGACTAAAAAACGGCCCTGGACTTTGACCCAGACCGGCCCACCACAACCGGCCCGCGAATACTCCACCGCCCCCGCCCAGCAGACGCACGCACGTTCACACACCAGCCCCTAATACCACCACCTAGCTGCATCACAGCTATTGTTGTACACTAATGCAGTACTATTTTCAGAGTGCTACAGAACACACACACACTCTGTACACTGTTATAAGAGTTGTACAGAACACATACTGAATTGTCACGATCGCCTCCTCTTGTGAACCTGCTCTCTATGAGCTGACATCTGACTGCCACTGAGCAGATTTTCAATATCTGCTTTGGAGGCCCTTAAAACATACGCCTCAGCACTACTTCTGTGCATGTGGCTCTTCTCATGCTCCTCTACTCTTTGGTGAATATGTTTCCAATCTGTCATTCCACTCATGAAAATACTGCTGTCGGTGGGCTTGGCAAATGCCATACAAATTGAACAGTATAAAGCATGGTTTTCTTCACTGTATGACAGCCACTTTTGATTGGTGCCATCTTTAAAACAGAAAACCTTCTGCTCCACAGGGTTTTTGATTTCTGTTGAGGGTGGAACCTAAAAACACGTTTAGGTCATCTGACTTGGGCTGGCATCCTGGATCTCCCTGACTCTCTCTTCCACTGTAGCTGAACTGGGCCTATCATCAACCTCAACCTGGATATGAATTAATGAATAAACTCATTATTTATAAAGGCCCAATATTTTGACAAAATACAAAAACACAGCAGCAGCCCCACCATTTGATCAAATGAATGAATGAATGAATAATAATAATAAACCTTTATTTGTATAGCATGAATGGGGCGGAGAAAAGTAGCTTTGCACTAAAATTCAGTTGTAATTTATAGTTGTTTTAGCTACAGAGTATAAATATAGCAACATAGTGGAAACGATAGCTTATAGTCAGGCTGAATCATCATGAATTTAATTAATAAAATGGAGGCTGTGCTGTGTCAAGGACTGACCAATGTAAATAGTAGGGCTTCAAACGAACATTAACCTGTTGAATATAATGTAAAAATGCAGCTTTCCGCCTAAATAGACATACCCAAAAGTAATTATTTATCATGAGAGGGCCATACACAATAACTAGTAATGCTGCATACTCCAAGAAAGTTTAAAATCTCACCTTTCTAGTAAAAATAGTTAAAATTGCTGAGGTGTACTCACTTTTGGGGACACAAGCTCAAGTACATAGTACAAATGTGATGAAAATATGAAATATCATATATGGTGTAGTTCCTATTCAACAAAAGTTGAGGAATAGGGCTTGAAATGACTGATATGGCTGGCATGTACATTATTCAACAAATTGTCTGGCTGAAATCATCTTACTGGTACAGTTAGTTAGCCTAGTTAGCTAGGACAATATTGATGTTGTGTTATCTGTCTCCTTCCCTGTCCTGGCTCCCCAATGCCTACCGCTTCGGATGCAGCCGCTGCACTGACTTTGCTTGTGCTAGACTCTCAATCGTCATCGGCTATGCTTTCGCTGTCTCCTCCTTCTGCTACTACTCTAGTTTGAACCGGGGCTGCGGCATCCTCCTCGGCATGGACTACTACATGCACGTTGCTGGCATTGGCACTACTAGCAGCACTACTACCGAATAAGTCGGTTAACTTCCCACATTTGGCTGCATCTGACTCAAGGGACTTTACTTTTTTCTCCCTTAACTTTTCAGCCCCACCTTTGCGTTTTATACTGTGTTGCTTTTCCGTGTGTGTGTGTGTGTGTGTGTGTGTGTGTGTGTGTGTGTGTGTGTGTGTAAGGGGACAGGGTTAAGGGCTGCAGCCGCTTCACACAGGGGCGGTGGGGAGAGATGGACCAGTGGGCTAGCCAGCGTCGCTCAACTTTCTAGCCCCCATTAATTGGACCATTGGGCCGCCCAGTTGAACAGCCTGGGCCGGAGATATATATTTTTTTGTATCCGCCCACAGGTCGACTGGCCCACCTGGAATTCTCCCTGTGCTCCAGATGGCCAGTCCGCTACTGTCAGTACTTTGAATATACATACTTTAATGACTATAGGTCATTTTAAGACAAAGTGAGGAAAATACAGAAATTATGAATGTAAATACAGGTTAAAACATTACTGCATATTACCTGTTAGTTCAGGGTGTTGAGTGTCAAATTTAGTAGCACTAGAGGTCGCTATAGGGTGCAAAAGAAATGTGGTGTTGAACTAATAGTAACAGAGTTAGTCTGATAATGACAGTTAGGTTTTAGGGTAGAGGAAGGGGTTGGGGTAAGGTTTAGGGGTTAGATGTAGGGGTTCATTTTAGCTCTTAGGTGTTTGTTGTATACAATGTGGCTTGGACTGAAGTTGCTGCTGTATTTTGTTTTACAATATATATATTTTTAATAACTTTAGAAATTGTGTATTTTCTGCATTTGTTTTATTTAAATTAATATGATTAAGGTGTGTGTTTAATAAAGACCAATCCTTGTTAAATCCTGTGTCTCTGTGAACAGACAAGCTGTAGGGGTGATGTCAGGCCAGAAAGAATCACACACGCAGACAGTGCCGGGTTGATTATTATTTATTTCTTAGCAGACGCCCTTATCCAGGACAGCTTACAATTGTTACAAGATATCACCTTATTTTTTTTTTTACATACAATTACCCAGAAACCTAACCACTTCTCCACACTGCTGCTCCACACTGTTGATACTAAGACACAATGGTTGCGCTCAGTGTTTTATTGAAACAAAGATTTAAACAACAACAGCACACGGCACTTGAGGCCAAAATAAACACAAAAACAAAATGGATTAAAACTAAAGAAACAGTGGACAAACAAACACACAAGTATCACAAATAGCAATTGTATGCTTTAATTTACTTTACTTTTTATTTTCTCCTTCTCCACTCACCGAACACACAACCCCGAGTGAGTGAAACATGCATCTATATATACTGTTGTGCCGGGATTCAATTACCAATTAATTATTCACTTGAATCCCAGCATGTGATCTAATTTGTGCAACCCCGTTCTCACATACTATTAAATGCTTTAAATGCATGTGAAGTGATTGTGCAATTCCCGTGCCTAAATACAACTATATATTTTAAATCACTCGTGCTACACAGACCCATTTATATCCCATGCACCAATATCTATACATCTATATTAGGAGGCTGTGTGGTCCAGTGGTTAAAGAAATGGGCTTGTAACCAGGAGGTCCCCGGTTCAAATCCCACCTCAGCCACTGACTCATTGTGTGACCCTGAGCAAGTCACTTAACCTCCTTGTGCTCCGTCTTTCGGGTGAGACGTAATTGTAAGTGACTCTGCAGCTGATGCATAGTTCACACACCCTAGTCTCTGTAAGTTGCCTTGGATAAAGGCGTCTGCTAAATAAACAAATAATAATAATAATAACACCAACATTAACACGCCACACACAACATAAAACACACAAATGCACACAGGGGCGGGGCACATTGCCACAGCATGTTATATTGGTGAATGGTACAACTGTTCCTGCTCCGGGTGAAGAACTTTGAACTTGTGAGTCTAGTATTTAAATAGTCAACATAAAAGAAATCCAGGGTCCTATTGCACTTTATCCACTAGGTGGAGTAGTAAGTATTATTTGGTATACAGTAAGGCGCTGTTGGCATTGGGTTGGCACGTTACAGCCCAGCCCAACACACAACATGACAAACCTATTAGAAAAAAATAAGCATTTTCTTGAGTGCACCTTTTAAATTTGTCGTTTTAACAAGCCACACAGCAGTGGTTGGGACAAATGTAAAAGAGACCGAACCTTGGAAACATTGCAAATCATAGACCGTCCATTTTCATTTCTCCCAAACACATATGCAAATTATGCAACTGTTCTGCCCAGTTTGATCAGTCAGTTTTCCGCCAGTTTCGGTTTACAATTCTGATACTCAGACTCTTTTTTTAATGCATGTTAAATTGAGGAATGCAATGTGCAAGTTTTTGACACAGTCTGCTGCTTGACTCAGAGAGGAGACTGCAACAACAACAAAATAATTATATGTTTCCTGTTAGGCGAACCACTACACGATAGAAATGATCATGCATGCCTTATTACATTGAGCTGGACTTTAACTGAAGACTGGACTGAAGGATCAAAAATGGTTTCTTGGCAATGTATGCTTAAACAGCAATACACAAAGCACTAAGCAGGCAGCATGTTCTCCCCATGTTCGCGTGGGTTTCCTCCCACAGTCCAAAGACATGCTGCAACTTAATGGTTACATTTTCAGAATCTTATAGCATTTCAAATTAAATTATTAAATGTCGGTTTTACAAACTCACGCTTCCAAAGTATGAAGTTGTGTTTGACTAGCCTTCTTGTTTGTGAAACGAATCATACAGCTACTTTAAACAGTGAATTAATCATTTTATGTAACACAATTACAGCGAAGTTATGAGCGAGCAATTTGATTTCGCTGGAAGATAGCGACGTTTTTCTCACTGCAATTAAAGATGCAGTACATTTCCTAGTTAGAGAATAAGCTATATTGTAAACGCAGCCCTTCTCTTTTCCTGCCTCGGTTGTTTGTTTATATTTGTTCATATTACAGTATTAAATTGTATATTTTGTGCAGGTAGAAAACACAAGACAGAACGTTTTCAAAATGAATGTGCTGCCTGTGGCCCTCAAGAGCCTGGTGACCAAGGAGACCCTGCTACAGATGAAGGGCAGTGGCCTCGGGCTCCTTCAAGCTCAACAAAAAGCAGCTGAAGCCAAGAAGAAAGCAGCTCCCAAGAAACCAGCGGCAAAGAAAGCGGTTGTCAAGAAAATGATGAAAAAAGTTTTGGCAAAGAAAGCAGCGACACCCAAAAAGTGTTTTTATCTGAATAAGACTCAACCATTCTATTTCATAGTTCTATAAGAATAACATCTTGGGGAGAAAATGCAATCACTTCCACTGTATATAGATAGCATGTTCAAATTGTTAAATGTATCAGACAATTAAAACAATAGGTATTGGAATATAACGCTTTCAGGGAAGTGGGTGGCTCTTAAAAGAGCCTTTGGGTTTCACTGTGTTTTGTTTTAGGGGTTATGCAGTTTAAGCTCGTTCCCCTCGGATGCGGCGACCCAGCTGGATGTCTTTGGGCATGATGGTGACTCTCTTGGCGTGAATGGCACACAGGTTGGTGTCCTCAAAGAGCCCGACAAGGTAAGCCTCGCTAGCCTCCTGCAGTGCCATCACAGCGCACCGGTGGACTTACGAGCAGTCTGCTTGGTTCTTGCCATTTTCAAACTGTTCCAGAAAGTATCACAAACTCTGTAAACTAAACCACAAGAAAGCCAATACCAGAGCATTTTTTGAGTAACTGAGCTGCTCTGATAGGATGAGTCACTTAGGGCGGGCTTATGTTCCTCATTGGTTATATTCCAGATTCTCAATAACTGATTGGATGATTTGAATTTTGCGCGTATTCTATGAAACGGCCACTGTCCCGTCCGGTTTGCGCTCTATATTACGGTCTGATTCTGTGCTTTGTTATTCAGTCTCATTATTCTATTGAAAGATACATGTCATTGTTTTTGAAAGAAAGCAATCTAAGACAATACAATATTGATTCATGTTTATAAAGAACCCGTAGCTCACGTCTCACTTTGTGTTTAACAATCCAGTGTCATATAATAGGTCCTACAGTATTTAACAATACTTATATATACTTGCAATGAAACGAGGCAGATTGTGTTTCATTGTATTGTAGAACAAAACCATCCACAAATAGACAACAGCCTTCATCGTAGCAAAGAGGGAAACAGATTCAATTAAAATGAGTAAATGGAAAGAAAAACAATAATTCTTCTAAAAGTGAGACTCGGGACAACACTATGAGCCTCAGCGGTTCTGAGTCGAGTTTTGAGTCTTAATGCAGTAGAGACGCACTGAGAAAGAGCGGGGCTCAGACAACACGGGACAGGGGATATATAATACAACCAGCAACTGTATCAGGGGAGGCGTGACAAAGGTGTTATTAAAACAACAAACGGAGCAGTGTATTATAAACACAACGTGCAGAGAAGTCTGTTCAAGTGGCCAGGGCAGAATTGTACAGAACTTCGTGGGAAGTTAAATGAAACGGCAAGTTGGCTTCAGCAGTTCGCGTTTCATTCATGTGAGGATTAGGATCGCCCGCTAGTGTGGCACCTACTGTAGGATTGTGATATCAGTCCTTACAATTGTTACGTTTTAGTATTTCAAATTGAACTAATTGGTTATTTCTGACTGTGAAGTTGGTATTAAACATAAACAGATTCAATGCTCTCTTACTGAAAACAGTGAGTGGCTCTTAGAAGAGCCTTTTGGGTTTTATAGATCTTAGAAGTGCCGTCGGAATGATTTATTTCTTGGCTGGCTTCTCGGTTTTCTTGGGCAGCAGCACGGCCTGGATGTTGGGCAGCACTCCGCCCTGAGCGATGGTGACGCCTCCCATCAGCTTGTTGAGCTCCTCGTCGTTGCGGACAGCGAGCTGCAGGTGACGCGGGATGATTCTGGTTTTCTTGTTGTCCCGGGCGGCGTTCCCGGCCAGCTCCAGGATTTCAGCAGTCAGGTACTCGAGCACAGCGGCCAGATAGACCGGGGCTCCAGCGCCGACACGCTGCGCATAGTTACCCTTTCGCAGCAACCTGTGAACACGGCCGACTGGGAACTGCAGTCCTGCCCTGGAGGAGCGAGTCTTTGCCTTAGCACGGGCTTTACCGCTAGTCTTTCCTCTTCCAGACATCTTCACTGTAGTTCAGAATACTACAACAATAAATGCGAGTCTGCTCGCTTGCTGTTTTATACACGCTGGCTCATTCTTAGAATGTTAAAAATCGTCACAAGGAAGAGGGCGGGCAGTATTTCATTTGCATGCCTCTGATTGGCTGTATCATTCCCTGCCCTCTGTTTCTAGTTTGGCGCTGTTCTGCTGCGGATTGTCTTTTGTTTCCTCTTGGCGCTCATTTTTGAATTGTAACCCAGCTGGAACACAATGTAAGAGTTTAGAACTGTTTAAAACCACACTGCCCACAGTCATGTCCGATTTTAGTTATAAGTTCTGTGCGCTTCAATTAAGCAGAAAGCCGATATTGTTGATGGCCTCTTTTGTTTACATGGTGTAAAGGTAGTTGCAGCTGCAGCTATACCAGCTGACCCTTGGATTTAAGGGTGTGTTCATGGAGATCATTCTGCGCAGATTCTGTGCAGAATCTGACCAGTTCGTAGAAGATCACTGACTAAATTGGTCAGATTCTGTACAGAATCTGCGCAGAATGATCTCCATGAACGCACCCTAAATCTTCTTGCTATGACGTCACTCTGTCAGCCAAATATTAGTATTTAATGCAAACAAAGTGAAATACGTATGTTAATTTAAAAACAAAAATCCTTTACAATAGATGTATCAGTTAATAATAACTCTTTCTAATATGACATAAGGTTAAATTAATTAATAGTGCCTATAATAGACTGTATTTTTTGTTATTTTCTATTATTATCATTAATCATAGTGGTTATCTTAACCTCACTACCAGTTTGCAAAGGCTGGGAAGGTAAAGTTCCATTTCTAAATGCCGGGAGCTGTAGATTCTTGTTTTTCGTGTTAATGTTTCTAATGTATTAACGTGAGCCTTTGTGTTAAGAGTCTGATACAATACACCAGAATCCGCAGTCAAGCTGCTATGAAACAATCGCATTGGTAGAAGAAGCAAGAAGTAGAAAATCATGCAAAAAATATTTTGTCTTTCAAAATACAACTTGTTATTAATGAATACTGAGTTATCGATGCATTCAACATGAAAAACATAAGACCTAAACTAACCGCTCTAAAAAAGGCGCTGAATTCAAACCTAAACTCGAAAAGAAAACTCCGCTCGCTGTAAAGTCACCACCCCTCTACTGCGTTTCCAGCCAATCACATCGAACTATTCCGTCACGTTGCCTGGTTCACAGTTGAACATTCTCAATCTAAAGGATTGTTTGGTAATAATTTGCATACAGGCTGTATAAATAGCGGGACTCTGGGGCTGGTTTTTATTCATCTTTGAACTGCATCAGAGAAGGAAACATGCCAGAACCGAAAGCTGCACCCGCGCCGAAGAAAGGCTCCAAGAAGGCTGTTGCCAAGACCCAGCCTAAGGGAGGAAAGAAGCGCAGAAAGACCAGGAAGGAGAGCTACGCGATCTACGTGTACAAAGTGCTGAAGCAGGTCCACCCCGACACCGGCATCTCTTCCAAGGCGATGGGCATCATGAACTCGTTCGTCAACGACATTTTCGAGCGCATCGCCGGCGAGTCGTCCCGCCTGGCTCACTACAACAAGCGGTCTACTATCACTTCCCGGGAGATCCAGACAGCCGTGCGCCTCCTGCTGCCCGGAGAGCTGGCCAAGCACGCCGTGTCTGAGGGCACCAAGGCCGTCACCAAGTACACCAGCTCCAAGTAAACCGAGACCGTCCCTGCTCCGTCTTTACAACACAAAGGCTCTTCTAAGAGCCACCCAAATACCAGAGAAAGAGATTTAATTCCTATTTCAGTTGTGATTTTATATTAAAATAATTGTATTGACTGTAAGTGACGCTTTTCCTCCTTTTAACTTGAAAGGAATATTTAATGTGTTGCAGAGATAACATTTCTAATAAATACACATTTACAAACATTTGGATTGCAGCGATGCTTCCTACAGTGAAAGCTCTTTAACCATTAAAGCTCTAGAACCTCTTAATTTGTCGATCTAAACAGTTTTAACTGCTTATTTGAATAACACTGGCCAGTGAAAATAAGCTCAGCATTCACTTGTAGGAATTTAATTGACATTGCTGCCCCTATTAGCATTTATTCTACTTGACATTTCACAAGATATGTCAATATTATGTATGTTTGCATTTTAAATCTTGAAAAGAAAACGACATACTCTACATCAGAGGTTCTGCACCTGACATCGGACTTTCTAGCGAGGCAAAGCGCGCGTTCTAATAAAACAGGAATTATTAAAAAACAAACAAACAAAAAAAAAAACTAAATACGGTTTTACACATCAGTCTGAATGTGAATGTTTGTTTTTTTCTTTTGAAACAGGATTGGCGGCATCAGATGTCTGACTATTAGAAAAGTTCATTTTGACTAGATAAGCAGTAATTGTTAATTTAAATAGTAATTTGTTCAATTAAGTAATTTTGATATAATTTGCAAGAAAAACCTCAACACTGCAGCCCTCATGGACCAGAGCTGACCACTCCTGATTTAATTGAACTCAACTTGCTAAATTGAACAACAAATTACATTCTTCAGAAATGGAATACATTGATCATTTAAGGGTTTCCTATAAAACCTGCTGGAGATCGTGTCTCTGCAGGACCAGGTTTGTCCACCCCTGGGTTAGTGTCCAGCGGGCACGTCTTCCGTGCATCCTGTTTACTTCGAGGTACAGGAGGTTATTATATAAGCACACCCAAACCAGAAGAAACCACAATTAAAATAACATGTTTTAAATGTTATGAATAGGTTTTAACATTGCAAAAATTAAAACAATAATCATTTCAATCCGAATCGAAATTAGGCGGTTAAAATGATCCCCAGAGACAGATGTGTGAGCTCATTGAGGGCGTGTGTCTGTGGTAAAGGCGCTCATTCTAGGACTGTGAATTTCAACCAGGTCCGCTTTGTGTTCATAACACTGCAACTCGCTGGATACTTTTTATTTCAACTTGATATTTTCTCGTAATAGTTTGAAGATGTCTGGTCGTGGCAAGGGAGGTAAAGGACTCGGAAAAGGGGCGCTAAGCGTCATCGTAAAGTGCTCCGTGATAATATCCAGGGCATCACCAAGCCCGCTATCCGCCGTCTGGCTCGCCGCGGAGGAGTGAAGCGAATCTCCGGGCTGATCTATGAAGAGACCCGCGGGTGCTGAAGGTTTTCCTGGAGAATGTGATCCGGGATGCCGTCACCTACACTGAGCACGCCAAGAGAAAGACCGTCACCGCTATGGATGTGGTGTACGCTCTGAAGCGCCAGGGTCGCACTCTGTACGGATTCGGAGGTTAAAGATTTGGACACAAGAACACGAACACAAAGGCTCTTTTAAGAGCCGCCCACCTTTCATTTAAAAGAGCTTTGAATGATTAAATATTATACATTTAGGATAACAGTAAGATGTTTGTTTAAAAGCAAGTTTGTATTAATGTTTTGCATTGTTTTCTAAATATTCCTTACAATTGTTACGTTTTAGTATTTCAAATTGAACTATTTTTTATTTCTGACTCTGAAGTTGGTATTAAACATAAACAGATTCAATGCTCTCTTACTGAAAACAGTGGGTGGCTCTTAGAAGAGCCTTTTGGGTTTTATAGATCTTAAGTGCCGTCAGGAATGATTTATTTCTTGGCTGGCTTCTGGTTTTCTTGGGCAGCAGCACGGCCTGGATGTTGGGCAGCACTCCGCCCTGAGCGATGGTGACGCCTCCCATCAGCTTGTTGAGCTCCTCGTCGTTGCGGACAGCGAGCTGCAGGTGACGCGGGATGATTCTGGTTTTCTTGTTGTCCCGGGCGGCGTTCCCGGCCAGCTCCAGGATTTCAGCAGTCAGGTACTCGAGCACAGCGGCCAGATAGACCGGGGCTCCAGCGCCGACACGCTGCGCATAGTTTCCCTTCCGCAACAGCCTGTGAACACGGCCGACTGGGAACTGCAGTCCTGCCCTGGAGGAGCGAGTCTTTGCCTTAGCACGGGCTTTACCGCTAGTCTTTCCTCTTCCAGACATCTTCACTGTAGTTCAGAATACTACAACAATAAATGCGAGTCTGCTCGCTTGCTGTTTTATACACGCTGGCTCATTCTTAGAATGTTAAAAAATCGTCACAAGGAAGAGGGCGGGCAGTATTTCATTTGCATGCCTCTGATTGGCTGTATCATTCCCTGCCCGCTGATTCTAGCTTGGCGCTGTTCTGCTGCGGATTGTCTTTTTGCTCTCTTGGCGCTCATTTTTGAATTGTAAACCAGCTGGAACACAATGTAAGAGTTTAGAACTGTTTAAAACCACACTGCCCACAGTCATGTCCGATTTAGTTATAAGTTCTGTGCGCTTCAATTAAGCAGAAAGCCGATATTGTTGATGGCCCCTTTTGTTTACATGGTGTAAAGGTAGTTTTAGCTGCATCTATACCAGCTGACCCTTGGTTATAAATCTTCTTGCTATGACGTCACTCTGTCAGCCAAATATTAGTATTTAATGCAAACAAAGTGAAATACGTATGTTAATTTAAAAACAAAAATCCTTTACAATAGATGTATAAGTTAATCATAACTCTTTCTAATATGACATAAGGTTAAATTAATTAATAGTGCCTATAATAGACTGTATTTTTTGTTATTTTCTATTATTATCATTAATCATAGTGGTTATCTTAACCTCACTACCAGTTTGCAAAGGCTGGGAAGGTAAAGTTCCATTTCTAAATGCCGGGAGCTGTAGATTCTTGTTTTTCGTGTTAATGTTTCTAATGTATTAACGTAAGCCTTTGTGTTAAGAGTATGATACAATACACCAGAATCCGCAGTCAAGCTGCTATGAAACAATCGCATTGGTAGAAGAAGCAAGAAGTAGAAAATCATGCAAAAAATATTTTGTCTTTCAAAATACAACTTGTTATTAATGAATATTGAGTTATCGATGCATTCAACATGAAAAACATAAGACCTAAACTAACCGTTGTACAAAAAGGCGCTGAATTCAAACCTAAACTCAAAAAAAAAAACCTCAGCTCGCTCTAAAGTCACCACCCCCTCTATTGCGTTTCCAGCCAATCACATCGAACTATTCCGTCACGTTGCCTGGTTCACAGTTGAACATTCTCAATATAAAGGATTGTTTGGTAATAATTTGCATACAGGCTGTATAAATAGCGGGGCTCTGGGACTAGTTATTCATTCATCTTTGAACTGCGTTAGAGAAGGAAACATGCAGAACCGAAAGCTGCACCCGCGCCGAAGAAAGGCTCCAAGAAGGCTGTTGCCAAGACCCAGCCTAAGGGAGGAAAGAAGCGCAGAAAGAGCAGGAAGGAGAGCTACGCGATCTACGTGTACAAAGTGCTGAAGCAGGTCCACCCCGACACCGGCATCTCTTCCAAGGCGATGGGCATCATGAACTCGTTCGTCAACGACATTTTCGAGCGCATCGCCGGCGAGTCATGCCGCCTGGCTCACTACAACAAGCGGTCTACCATCACTTCCCGGGAGATCCAGACAGCCGTGCGCCTCCTGCTGCCCGGAGAGCTGGGCCAAGCACGCCGTGTCTGAGGGCACCAAGGCCGTCACCAAGTACACCAGCTCCAAGTAAACCCAGACCGTCCCTGCCCGTCTTTTACAACACAAAGGCTCTTCTAAGAGCCACCCAAATACCAGAGAAAGAGATTTAATTTATTTCAGTTCTCTGGATTTTGAAATCGACGTGTTTGAAAGTAAGGTATGTTTTTAACTATAATTTCAGTATAGATTTAGTTATTTTAGATGTTAAACTTACAAATTCATCGGGTTTTACGAGTTATATTTTTCCTACAAAATCGATCCCGGTCTGTTTAATTTTGGCGGGAACAAACTCATTTGTATTTTAAGACAACTGCAAATATTACAAGAAACATTCTTACATGTATGCGTTCTAATAAACTTTCTAAATTATTGAACAATTCGCTCTAGCTAACTCATTTATTTCATGTATATCGCCGCCTCCACTGACATACATTCCGTTGTACTTCGCAACTCAAGGGTTTGGTTCTGTAATATTCCTAATCGGGATTAAAACAGGCAATTTGAATTGCAAGGTTTACA
>CM060298.1:2869456-2902131 GCA_030684275.1 Acipenser oxyrinchus oxyrinchus | reverse complement strand
CTTCAGTCCTTATGTAATTATGTTGTGTGTTGGGCTGGGTTGTAACGTGCCATCCCAATGCCAACAGCGCCTTACTGTGTACTAAATAATACTTACTACTCCACCTAGTGGATAAAGTGGAAGAGGACACTGGATTTCTTATATGTTGGCTATTTTTAAATACTAGACTCACAAGTTCAAAGTTCTTCATCCGGAGCAGGAACATTTATACCCTTCACCAATATAACATGCTGTGGCAATGTGTCCCGCCCCTGTGTGCATTTGTGTGTTATATGTTGCGTGTGGTGTGTTAATATTGGTGTATAGCTATTGCTACACGGATATAAATGGGTCTGTAGAACGAGTGATTTAAAATATATAGTTGTATTTAGGCACGGGGATTGCACAATCACTTCATGTGCATTTAAAGTATTTAACAGTATGTGAGCACGGGGTTGCACAAATTAGTTCACATGCTGGGATTCAAGTGAATAATTCATTAGTAATTTAATCCAGGCACAACAGTATATATAGATGCACGTTTCACTCACTCGGGGTTGTGTGTTCGGTGAGTGGAGAAGGAGAAAAAAAAAGTAAATTAAAGCATACAAGTCCTACTAGCATGATACTTGTGTGTTTCTTCGGACTCACCATGTTTGTTTGTCCACTGTTTGTTTAGTGTTAATCCATTTTGCTTGTCTGTTTATTTTGGCCTCAAGTGCCGTGTGCTGTTTTTGTTTAAATCTTTGTTTCATTAAAACACTGAGCGCAACCATTGTGTCTTAGTATCAACAGTGTGGAGCAGCAGTGTGGAGAAGTGGTTAGGTTTCTGGGTAATTGTATGTAAAAAAAATCATGTGATATCTGTATAATGTGATATCTTGTAACAATTGTAAGATGCCCTGGATAAGGGTGTCTGCGTGTGTGATTCTTTCTGGCCTGACATCACCCCTACAGCTAGTCTGTTCACAGAGACACAGGATTTAACAAGAATAGTTCTTTATTAAAAATGAAATGGATTAACACTGAACACACACGCAAAAACATAAAATTCTACCACATTTCCTTGACCTTGATTATATTAATTTAAAGAAAACAAATGCAGAAAATGAACTATTTCTAAGTCATGAAAACAAAATATTGTAAAACAAAATACAGCTGCAACTTCAGTCCACGTCACATTGTATGCAACAAACACCTAAGAGCTAAAATGAACCCCTACATCTAACCCCTAAACCTTACCCCAACCCCTTCCTCTACCCTAAAACCTAACTGTCATTATCAGACTAACTCTGTTACTATTAGTTCAACACCCCGTTTTTTTTTGCACCCTCTAGCGACCTCTAGTGCTACTAAATTTGACACTCACCACCCTGAACTAACAGGTAATATGCAGTAATGTTTTAACCTATATTTCATAAATACATTCATAATTTTTGTATTTTCCTCACTTTATTTGTCTTAAAATGACCTATAGTCATTACAGTATGTGTTTTCAAAGTACTGATGTGGAATTTCTTGAGTTCTCCATATAATAGACATGGCCTCAGAAATATTTAACTCAAAGCTATTTTTAAAGCCTATGTTGAATGCATGTTGATGAGGAAGCACTTAGTAATATTAACAAAGGAATTGTGTTGAGAATTGTAGACAATTTTCAGAATCTTATAGCATTAGCAAATGTGATTCAGATAAAAAAAACTGTAAGACTTGCATCTGTTTTTCATATATTTTATTATAAATTAACCAGAAATAAAGACGTTATAAATGAGAGTAGAGTGACATCTTGTGGAGAAAGAAAAAACCAAAATGCCAAATTTCCATTTTGTATGACTCGGTGCAAATTTCATCTCCATTTGACAAACAGTTGAAGTGCTTTCAAACAAGTAAACGCCAGCTCTGAACACGACCTTAACTGTTCTTGTTTTTTATAAGCTTCAAAAAAACACACAGTAGGATTGTGTTTACAAGCAGAAAATGAAATATACCCAATCGCACTGCCAATAAAAGTGAACATTTGCATAAATTAACTGTGTGTCCATCGCCATTTTTTTTTCTAAATTAACTCCTATGTGGATCCACTTGTACTGTTTTGCTGATTTAACGTAATTGTCCTACTTTGCCTCCATGTTTAATGTCAGGACCATCTTAAAACATCATCAGTCTCCGGTATGGTGTTTAGCATTACGTGATGTGATACATATAAAAAGATCATATGGTTTGATGATGGGGCTCACGATGAAAAAGACTGAAAATGAAAAAAGACTAAAACACGTGGGCCTACATCTTCAATACACATGAAAATAAAAATAATAATGTGGCAATAGACAAGTTCTGCAGTATAGCCTCTGGGAGTTCCGTTACAGGCGAATCTCTCGATCTCCATGTTGATCCAGGTCCATTTCGTTGTTCGAGGTGATCTTGGTGCAAACAGAACGAAGATCACGTGTCGTGTCATTGAGACCTCTCTATCTCACTTAAACACACGGCTGCGTTTCCTGTTATCGGCAAAATGCTCCAGCAAGCGCTGCTGCTTGTTAATCAACGTTTATGAATAAATTCTAATGTTATAAAGGACACAAGTACTGAGGTGTGTGCAACTTGATAAGTTAAACATGCTACAGGGGGTATAACTGGACATTTCACTGGGTTAATAAACAAATCAAAATGAATGTAAACCTTGCAATTCAAATTGCCTGTTTTAATCCCGATTAGGAATATTACAGAACCAAACCTTTGAATTGCGAAGTACAACGGAACGTATACCAGTGGAGGCGGCGATATACATGAAATAAATGAGTTAGCTAGAGCGAATTGTTCAATAATGAAGAAAGTTGATTAGAACGCATACATGTAAGAATGTTTCTTGTAATATTTGCAGTTGTCTTAAAATACAAATTAATTTGTTCCCGCCAAAATTAAACAGACCGGGATCGATTTTGCAGGAAAAAACTTGTAAAACCGGATGAATTTGTAAGTTTAAAATCTAAAATAACTAATTCTTTACCGAAATAATTCTAGTTAAAAACCATACCTTACCTTCAAACACGTCGATTTCAAAATCCGCAGAGAACTGAAATGAGAATTCTACTCTTTCTCTGGTATTTGGGTGGCTCTTAGAAGAGCCTTTGTGTTGTAAAGACGGAGCAGGGACGGTCTGGGTTTACTTGGAGCTGGTGTACTTGGTGACGGCCTTGGTGCCCTCAGACACGGCGTGCTTGGCCAGCTCTCCGGGCAGCAGGAGGCGCACGGCTGTCTGGATCTCCCGGGAAGTGATGGTAGACCGCTTGTTGTAGTGAGCCAGGCGGGACGACTCGCCGGCGATGCGCTCGAAAATGTCGTTGACGAACGAGTTCATGATGCCCATCGCCTTGGAAGAGATGCCGGTGTCGGGGTGGACCTGCTTCAGCACTTTGTACACGTAGATCGCGTAGCTCTCCTTCCTGGTCTTTCTGCGCTTCTTTCCTCCCTTAGGCTGGGTCTTGGCAACAGCCTTCTTGGAGCCTTTCTTCGGCGCGGGTGCAGCTTTCGGTTCTGGCATGTTTCCTTCTCTAATGCAGTTCAAAGATGAATAAGAAACCAGCCCCAGAGCCCCGCTATTTATACAGCCTGTATGCAAATTACTACCAAACAATCCTTTAGATTGAGAATGTTCAACTGTGAACCAAGCAACGTCACGGAGTAGTTCGATGTGATTGGCTGTGCTCTGCCAACGCAATAGAGGGGGTGGTGACTTTGCCGCGAGCTGAGATATTTTTTTCTCCCTCTCGAGTTCAGGTTTGAATTCGGCGCCTTTTTTCTAGAGCGGTTAGTTTAGGTCTTTTGTTTTTCATTTATTAATTACATAAAACTTCAATACACAGCAATACTGAAATCCACACCCAATGCGTCTTGAATATAGAAATATAAATACATTTTGAAACCCAAGTCACTTATTTTGTACTCTAAACAAGTTAAATGTTGAAATCGTATCAATGTTGATGCTTCTTACTTCTACCAGAGTACCGATTGTATCATAGCAGCTTGAATGGTGATACTTGAGTCAGAATTTCCTGCTTTTAATGTATTTTACAAAATTGGGTAACATTTTCAACAAAACAAAAAGTTTATTGCGCTTTCATTCTGCAAACAGGAATCGGGTAAAACGGAGCTCGTATTTTATCATTGTGTTAACACACAGGTTCTCTTTTTATATATACTTCCATTAAATACTTATTCAATTAAATGCATTAACTTTTTTTCAGAAAAAGATCAAATTCTAGATACGCGGCGTGAAATATGTCTTCACTATTTAAACAAATATTTAGAAAACAATGCAAAACATTAATACAAACTTGCTTTTAAACTTTTAAGCAAACATTTTACTGTTATCCTAAATGTATAATATTTAATCATTCAAAGCTCTTTTAAATGAAAAGGTGGGCGGCTCTTAAAAGAGCCTTTGTGTTCGTGTCCTTGTGTCCAAATCTTTAACCCCCGAATCCGTACAGAGTGCGACCCTGGCGCTTCAGAGCATACACCACATCCATAGCGGTGACGGTCTTTCTCTTGGCGTGCTCAGTGTAGGTGACGGCATCCCGGATCACATTCTCCAGGAAAACCTTCAGCACCCCGCGGGTCTCTTCATAGATCAGCCCGGAGATTCGCTTCACTCCTCCGCGGCGAGCCAGACGGCGGATAGCGGGCTTGGTGATGCCCTGGATATTATCACGGAGCACTTTACGATGACGCTTAGCGCCCCCTTTTCCGAGTCCTTTACCTCCCTTGCCACGACCAGACATCTTCAAACTATTACGAGAAAATATCAAGTTGAAATAAAAAGTATCCAGCGAGTTGCAGTGTTATGAACACAAAGCGGACCTGGTTGAAATTCACAGTCCTAGAATGAGCGCCTTTACCACAGACACACGCCCTCAATGAGCTCACACATCTGTCTCTGGGGATCATTTTAACCGCCTAATTTCGATTCGGATTGAAATGATTATTGTTTTAATTTTTGCAAAGTTAAAACCTATTCATAACATTTAAAACATGTTATTTTAATTGTGGATTCTTCTGGTTTGGGTGTGCTTATATAATAACCTCCTGTACCTAAGTAAGCAGGATGCATGGAAGACGTGCCCGCTGGACACTAACCCAGGGGTTGACAAACCTGGTCCTGCAGACACAATCTCCAGCAGGTTTTATAGGTAACCCTTAAATGATCAATGTATTCCATTTCTGAAGAAAGCAAGTTGTTGTTCAATTTAGCTTTTCCTTTCAAGTTAAAAAGGAGGAAAAGCGCACTTACAGTCAATACAATTATTTTAATATAAAATCACAACTGAAATAGGAATTAAATCTCTTTCTCTGGTATTTGGGTGGCTCTTAGAAGAGCCTTTGTGTTGTAAAGACGGAGCAGGGACGGTCTCGGTTTACTTGGAGCTGGTGTACTTGGTGACGGCCTTGGTGCCCTCAGACACGGCGTGCTTGGCCAGCTCTCCGGGCAGCAGGAGGCGCACGGCTGTCTGGATCTCCCGGGAAGTGATAGTAGACCGCTTGTTGTAGTGAGCCAGGCGGGACGACTCGCCGGCGATGCGCTCGAAAATGTCGTTGACGAACGAGTTCATGATGCCCATCGCCTTGGAAGAGATGCCGGTGTCGGGGTGGACCTGCTTCAGCACTTTGTACACGTAGATCGCGTAGCTCTCCTTCCTGGTCTTTCTGCGCTTCTTTCCTCCCTTAGGCTGGCTCTTGGCAACAGCCTTCTTGGAGCCTTTCTTCGGCGCGGGTGCAGCTTTCGGTTCTGGCATGTTTCCTTCTCTGATGCAGTTCAAAGATGAATAAGAAACCAGCCCCAGAGTCCCGCTATTTATACAGCCTGTATGCAAATTACTACCAAACAATCCTTTAGATTGAGAATGTTCAACTGTGAACCAGGCAACGTGACGGAATAGTTCGATGTGATTGGCTGGAAACGCAATAGAGGAGGTGGTGACTTTACAGCGAGCGGAGTTTTCTTTTTCGAGTTTAGGTTTGAATTCAGCGCCTTTTTCTACAGCGGTTAGTTTAGGTCTTATGTTTTTCATGTTGAATGCATCGATAACTCAATATTCATTAATAACAAGTTGTATTTTGAAAGACAAAATATTTTTTTTGCATGATTTTCTACTTCTTGCTTCTTCTACCAATGCGATTGTTTCATAGCAGCTTGACTGCGGATTCTGGTGTATTGTATCAGACTCTTAACACAAAGGCTCACGTTAATACATTAGAAACATTAACACGAAAACAAGAATCTACAGCTCCCGGCATTTAGAAATGGAACTTTACCTTCCCAGCCTTTGCAAACTGGTAGTGAGGTTAAGATAACCACTATGATTAATGATAATAATAGAAAATAACAAAAAATACAGTCTATTATAGGCACTATTAATTAATTTAACCTTATGTCATATTAGAAAGAGTTATTATTAACTGATACATCTATTGTAAAGGATTTGTGTTTTTAAATTAACATACGTATTTCACTTTGTTTGCATTAAATACTAATATTTGGCTGACAGAGTGACGTAATAGCAAGAAGATTTATAACCAAGGGTCAGCTGGTATAGATGCAGCAAAAACTACCTTTACACCATGTAAACAAAAGGGACCATCAACAATATCGGCTTTCTGCTTAATTGAAGCGCACAGAACTTATAACTAAAATCGGACATGACTGTAGGCAGTGTGGTTTTATACAGTTCTAAACTCTTACATTGTGTTCCAGCTGGGTTACAATTCAAAAATGAGAGCCAAGAGGAAACAAAAGACAATCCGCTGCAGAACAGCGCCAAACTAGAAACAGAGGGCAGGGAATGATACAGCCAATCAGAGGCATGCAAATGAAATACTGCCCGCCCTCTTCCTTGTGACGATTTTTAACATTCTAAGAATGAGCCAGCGTGTATAAAACAGCAAGCGAGCAGACTCGCATTTATTGTTGTAGTATTCTGAACTACAGTGAAGATGTCTGGAAGAGGAAAGACTAGCGGTAAAGCCCGTGCTAAGGCAAAGACTCGCTCCTCCAGGGCAGGACTGCAGTTCCCAGTCGGCCGTGTTCACAGGCTGCTGCGGAAGGGTAACTATGCGCAGCGTGTCGGCGCTGGAGCCCCGGTCTATCTGGCCGCTGTGCTCGAGTACCTCACTGCTGAAATCCTGGAGCTGGCCGGGAACGCCGCCCGGGACAACAAGAAAACCAGAATCATCCCGCGTGACCTGCAGCTCGCTGTCCGCAACGACGAGGAGCTCAACAAGCTGATGGGAGGCGTCACCATCGCTCAGGGCGGAGTGCTGCCCAACATCCAGGCCGTGCTGCTGCCCAAGAAAACCGAGAAGCCAGCCAAGAAATAAATCATTCCGACGGCACTTCTAAGATCTCTAAAACCCAAAAGGCTCTTCTAAGAGCCACTCACTGTTTTCAGTAAGAGAGCATTGAATCTGTTTATGTTTAATACCAACTTCACAGTCAGAAATAACCAATTAGTTCAATTTGAAATACTAAAACGTAACAATTGTAAGGACTGATATCACAAGCCTACAGTAGGTGCCACACTAGCGGGCGATCCTAATCCTCACATGAATGAAACGTGAACTGCTGAAGCCAACTTGCCGTTTCATTTAACTTCCCACGAAGTTCTGTACAATTCTGCCCTGGCCACTTGAACAGACTTCTCTGCACATTGTGTTTATAATGCACTGCTTCGTTTGTTGTACAGTTAAATATGTTTGCTGTTTGAAATACATTTTTCTCACGCCTCCCCTGATACAGTTGCTGGTTGTATTATATATCCCCCTGTCCCGTGTTGTCTGAGCCCCGCTCTTTCTCAGTGCGTCTCCGGCATGAAGACTCAAAACTCGACTCAGAACCGCTGAGGCTCATAGTGTTGTCCCCAGTCTCACTTTTAGAAGAATTATTGTTTTTTCTTTCCATTTACTCATTTTAATTGAATCTGTTTTTCCTCTTTGCTACGATGAAGCCTGTTGTCTATTTGTGGATGGTTTTGTTCTACAATACAAAGAAACACAATCTGCCTCGTTTCATTGCAAGTATATAAAGTATTGTTAAATACTGTAGGACCTATTATATGACTCTGGATTGTTAAACACAAAGTGAGACGTGAGCTACGGGTTCTTTATAAATATGAATCAATATTGTATTATCTTAGATTGCTTTCTTTCAAAAACAATGACGTGTATCTTTCAATAGAATAGTGAGACTGAATAACAAAGTAGAAAATGAGAAGCGTATTAAAGGTGCGCAAACCGGACGGGACAGTGGCCGTTTCATAGAATGCGCGCAAAATTCAAATCACCCAATCAGTTATTGAGGATCTGGAATATAACCAATGAGAAACATAAGCCCGCCCTAAATGACTCATCCTATCAGAGCAGCTCAGTTACTCAATAAATGCTCTGGTGTCGGCTTGCTTGTGTTATATTTTACAGAGTTTGTGATACTGTCTGGAAGAGTTTGAAAATGGCAAGAACCAAGCAGACCGCTCGTAAGTCCACCGGTGGAAAGGCGCCCAGGAAGCAGCTCGCTACCAAGGCTGCCAGAAAAGCGCCCCGCTACCGGCGGCGTGAAGAAACCTCACCGTTACAGGCCTGGGACTGTGGCTCTGAGGGAAATCCGCCGCTATCAGAAATCCACCGAGCTGCTGATCCGCAAGCTGCCCTTCCAGCGGCTCGTCCGAGAAATCGCTCAGGATTTCAAGACCGACCTGCGCTTCCAGAGCTCCGCTGTGATGGCGCTGCAGGAGGCTAGCGAGGCTTACCTTGTCGGGCTCTTTGAGGACACCAACCTGTGTGCCATTCACGCCAAGAGAGTCACCATCATGCCCAAAGACATCCAGCTGGCCCGCCGCATCCGAGGGGAACGAGCTTAAACTGCATAACCCCTAAAACAAAAACACAGTGAAACCCAAAGGCTCTTTTAAGAGCCACCCACTTCTCTGAAAGCGTTATATTCCAATACCGATTGTTTTAATTGTTTAATACATTTAACAATTTGAACATGCTATCTATATACAGTGGGAGTGTTTGCATGTTATTCTTGCAGAACTATCTAATATAATGGTTGAGTATTATTTAGATGAAAAGATGCCGCATTTAGACAAACCGCTGAATCTGATGATATAAACAAAACGTTCATATCTGTAATTAATTTAATCATAATTATATTTAATACAGAATCGCTTGATTTACTCTAATGTAATATTAACTGCGTGCTAAAATACCTCAGCGGTGCCAAATTTATTATGTATAGAAGGAACATGTGCTCTTTAGAAAGATGTGTTGGCTCTGAAAAGAGCCTTTGGGTTCATTGTCGCATCGTCGCTTTAACTGTTCACTTCTTTTTAGGAGCCGCCTTCTTCGCTGCGGGTTTAGCTGCCTTGGTTACCTTTTTAGGTTTAGGCGCTGCTTTCGCTTTTTTGGGACTTTTCTTCACGACCCTTTTAGGCTTGGCAGCCGCTTTCTTCGGGCTCTTGGGTGCCTTCTTTACAGCTTTCGGTTTCTTCGCTTTCTTAGGAGATTTCTTGGGTGTCGCTGCTGTCTTTGCTGAAACCTTTTTCGTCGCTTTCTTGACAACCTCTTTCTTTGCCGCTGGTTTCTTGGGAGCTGCTTTCTTCTTGGCTTCAGCTGCTTTTTTGTTGAGCTTGACGGAGCCCGAGGCGCCGGTGCCCTTGGTCTGTAGCAGGGTCTCCTTGGTCACCAGGCTTTTGAGTGCCCTATTGACGTGGGAGTTGTTCTTCTCCACATCGTAGCCGCCGGCCTGCAGGATCTTCTTGAGCGCCGCCACGGACAGCCCGCTGCGCTCCTTGGAGGCAGACACAGCCTTGACGATCAGCTCCGACACGCTGGGACCCGATTTCTTGGGCTTTGCTGCGGTCTTCTTCTTGGGAGCTTTAGCCGGAGCAGGAGCGGCTGGTGCTGGAGCAGTTTCTGCCATTTCTAAGATTTTGTAACACGGAAATAAACTAATACCAACACGAAACGCCTGACGCGTCTGTCTGTCAGAGAATGTGCGCAGAAAGGCAGAGCGCGGAACTTATCGACGTGATGAGAACCGTGTAGACTCAACCGATCTACAGGCAGAACACTCATTTTGAAAACGTTCTGGCTTGTGTTTTCTACCTGCACAAAATATACAATTTAATAGTGAAATACGAACAAATATACACAAACAACCGAGGGCAGGAATAGAGAAGGGTTGCGTTTACAATATAGCTTGTTCTTTAACCAGGAAATGTACTGCATGTTTAATTGCGGTGACAAAAACGTCGCTATCTTCCAGCGATGCCAAACTGCTCGCTCAGCACTTCGCTGTATTTGATTTTATATAAAATGATGAATTTACTGTTTAAAGTAACTGCATGATTCGTTTCACCAACGAGAAGGCTAGTCAAACACAACTTCATAGTTTGGAAGCGTGAGGTTTGTAAAACTGCACATTTAATCGCCTTTCTGTTCGGTGTGGTTAACACACTGCCGGCACATCCCATTACAATCGATCGGGAGAATTTCTGAGTTGAATTTTATTATTTCTCTTTATCCGTGACCACACTTGTTGCACAATTTAATTACCCTGGCTTCACCATAGCATTCTCTCACTAGTTTCAATATTGTGCTGGTGATGTATTTCATAGGAAATACGACCTGTCTAATGGTTCTATGTTCCCGTGCATTTGCCTCTGTACACATACAATACTTAGGGAAAATAAATAACCGTTATGTAGAAATCAAAGCAAAAGAAAAAAAAAACATTTAACAACTTATTTTGAAGCAGTTTAATTAATCTACTCAGTTGTTTCTTGTTATCTAAATACAATGGAAGTGTTTTTCGCATTTTTCCTATTTTCTGAATTCGAGGCGAAGTATCACCATTCAAGCAACGATGAAACAGGAGGTACTCTTTGGTAGACAGCAAGTCAAAATCGATCGACATTGATACTGTGTTTCAACATTTAACTTGTTTAATGGGCACAAGAATAATGAGTCAGGTTTTAGACTGCTTATATCTATCTATCTATCTATAGATATATTATTATTATTTACTTTTATTATCCAGGGCGACTTATTATATAATTAAATATGTATTTTAAGACGGGTCGAGTGTGGATTATATTATTGTTGTCTATTGAATTATTGATGTATCTAATAAATGATAAACAAAAGACCTAAACTAACCGTTGTAGAAAAAGGCGCTGAATTCAAACCTAAACTCGAAAAAAAAACCCCAGCTCGCGGCAAAGTCACCACCCCCTCTATTGCGTTGGCAGAGCACAGCCAATCACATCGAACTATTCCGTCACGTTGCCTGGTTCACAGTTGAACATTCTCAATCTAAAGGATTGTTTGGTAATAATTTGCATACAGGCTGTATAAATAGCGGGACTCTGGGGCTGGTTTCTTATTCATCTTTGAACTGCATCAGAGAAGGAAACATGCCAGAACCGAAAACTGCACCCGCGCCGAAGAAAGGCTCCAAAAAGGCTGTTGCCAAGACCCAGCCTAAGGGAGGAAAGAAGCGCAGAAAGACCAGGAAGGAGAGCTACGCGATCTACGTGTACAAAGTGCTGAAGCAGGTCCACCCCGACACTGGCATCTCTTCCAAGGCGATGGGCATCATGAACTCGTTCGTCAACGACATTTTCGAGCGCATCGCCGGCGAGTCGTGCCGCCTGGCTCACTACAACAAGCGGTCTACTATCACTTCCCGGGAGATCCAGACAGCCGTGCGCCTCCTGCTGCCCGGAGAGCTGGCCAAGCACGCCGTGTCTGAGGGCACCAAGGCCGTCACCAAGTACACCAGCTCCAAGTAAACCCAGACCGTCCCTGCTCCGTCTTTACAACACAAAGGCTCTTCTAAGAGCCACCCAAATACCAGAGAAAGAGATTTAATTCATATTTCGATTGTGCTTTGTATATTAAAATAAGAATCGTTTTGATAGTAAGGACGCTTTTCCTCTTTAATCTGAAAGGAATATTTAATGTGTTGCAGAGATAACATTTCTAATACAGCCACCCAAATACCAGAGAAAGAGTAGAATTCTCATTTCAGTTCTCTGCGGATTTTGAAATCGACGTGTTTGAAGGTAAGGTATGTTTTTAACTAGAATTATTTCGGTAAAGAATTAGTTATTTTAGATTTTAAACTTACAAATTCATCCGGTTTTACAAGTTATATTTTTCCTGCAAAATCGATCCCGGTCTGTTTAATTTTGGCGGGAACAAACTCATTTGTATTTTAAGACAACTGCAAATATTACAAGAAACATTCTTACATGTATGCGTTCTAATAAACTTTCTAAATTATTGAACAATTCGCTCTAGCTAACTCATTTATTTCATGTATATCGCCGCCTCCACTGACATACATTCCGTTGTACTTCGCAACTCAAGGGTTTGGTTCTGTAATATTCCTAATCGGGATTAAAACAGGCAATTTGAATTGCAAGGTTTACATTCATTTTGATTTGTTTATTAACCCAGTGAAATGTCCAGTTATACCCCCTGTAGGATGTTTAACTTATCAAGTTGCACACACCTCAGTACTTGTGTCCTTTATAGCATTAGAATGTATTCATAAACGTTGATTAACAAGCAGCAGCGCTTGCTGGAGCAACTTGCCGATAACAGGAAACGCAGCCGTGTGTTTAAGTGAGATAGAGAGGGTTCAATGACACGACACGTGATCTTCGTTCTGTTTGCACCAAGATCACCTCGAACAACGAAATGGACCTGGATCAACATGGAGATCGAGAGATTCGCCTATAACGGAACTCCCAGAGGCTATACTGCAGAACTTGTCTATTGCCACATTATTATTTTTATTTTCATGTGTATTGAGGATGTAGGTCCACGTGTTTTAGTCTTTTTTCATTTTCAGTCTTTTTCATCGTGAGCCCCATCATCAAACCATATGATCTTTTTATATGTATCACATCACGTAATGCTAAACACCATACCGGAGACTGATGATGTTTTAAGATGGTCCTGACATTAAACATGGAGGCAAAGTAGGACAATTACGTTAAATCAGCAAAATAGTACAAGTGGATCCACATAGGAGTTGATTTAGAAAAAAAAATGGCGATGGACACCCAGTTAATTTATGCAAATGTTCACTTTTATTGGCAGTGCGATTGGGTATATTTCATTTTCTGCTTGTAAACACAATCCTACTGTGTGTTTTTTTGAAGCTTATAAAAAACAAGAACAGTTAAGGTCGTGTTCAGAGCTGGCGTTTACTTGTTTGAAAGCACTTCAACTGTTTGTCAAATGGAGATGAAATTTGCACCGAGTCATACAAAATGGAAATTTGGCATTTTGGTTTTTTCTTTCTCCACAAGATGTCACTCTACTCTCATTTATAACGTCTTTATTTCTGGTTAATTTATAATAAAATATATGAAAAACTGATGCAAGTCTTACAGTTTTTTTTATCTGAATCACATTTGCCAATGCTATAAGATTCTGAAAATTGTCAACAATTCTCAACACAATTCCTTTGTTAATATTACTAAGTGCTTCCTCATCAACATGCATTCAACATAGGCTTTAAAAATAGCTTTGAGTTAAATATTTCTGAGGCCATGTCTATTATATGGAGAACTCAAGAAATTCCACATCAGTACTTTGAAAACACATACTGTAATGACTATAGGTCATTTTAAGACAAATAAAGTGAGGAAAATACAAAAATTATGAATGTATTTATGAAATATAGGTTAAAACATTACTGCATATTACCTGTTAGTTCAGGGTGGTGAGTGTCAAATTTAGTAGCACTAGAGGTCGCTAGAGGGTGCAAAAAAAAAACGGGGTGTTGAACTAATAGTAACAGAGTTAGTCTGATAATGACAGTTAGGTTTTAGGGTAGAGGAAGGGGTTGGGGTAAGGTTTAGGGGTTAGATGTAGGGGTTCATTTTAGCTCTTAGGTGTTTGTTGCATACAGTGTGGCGTGGACTAAAGTTGCAGCTGTATTTTATTTTACAATATTTTGTTTTCATGACTTAGAAATAGTTCATTTTCTGCATTTGTTTTCTTTAAATGAATATAATCAAGGTCAAGGAAATGTGGTAGAATTTTATGTTTTTGCGTGTGTGTTCAGTGTTAATCCATTTCATTTTTAATAAAGAACTATTCTTGTTAAATCCTGTGTCTCTGTGAACAGACTAGCTGTAGGGGTGATGTCAGGCCAGAAAGAATCACACACGCAGACACCCTTATCCAGGGCATCTTACAATTGTTACAAGATATCACATTATACAGATATCACATGATTTTTTTTACATACAATTACCCAGAAACCTAACCACTACTCCACACTGCTGCTCCACACTGTTGATACTAAGACACAATGGTCTTTATTATTCACTTGAATCCCAGCACGTGAACTAATTTGTGCAACCCCGTGCTCACATACTATTAAATACTTTAAATGCACATGAAGTGATTGTGCAATCCCTGTGCCTAAATACAACTATATATTTTAAATCACTCATGCTACACAGACCCATTTATATCCCATGCACCAATATCTATACACCAACATTAACACGCCACACACAACATAAAACACACAAATGCACACAGGGGCGGGGCACATTGCCACAGCATGTTATATTAGTGAATGGTATAAATGTTCCGGCTCCGGGTGAAGAACTTTGAACTTGTGAGTCTAGTATTTAAATAGTCAACATATAAGAAATCCAGTGTCCTATTGCACTTTATCCACTAGGTGGAGTAGTAAGTATTATTTGTACACAGTAAGGCGCTGTTGGCATTGGGTTGGCACGTTACAGCCCAACCCAACACACAACATCACAAACCTATTAGAAAAAAATAAGCATTTTCTTGGGTGAACCTTTTAAAATTGTCGTTTTAACAAGCCACACAGAAGTTGTTGGGCCAAATGTAAAATAGACCGAACCTTGGAAACATTGCAAATCATAGACCGTCCATTTTCATTCCTCCCAAACACATATGCAAATTATGCAACTGTTCTGCCCAGTTTGATCAGTCAGTTTTCCGCCAGTTTCGGTTTACAATTCTGATACTCAGACTCTTTTTTTAATACATGTTAAATTGAGGAATGCAATGTGCAAGTTTTTGACACAGTCTGCTGCTTGACTCAGAGAGGAGACTGCAACAACAACAAAATAATTATATGTTTCCTGTTAGGCGAACCACTACACGATAGAAACGATCATGCATGCCTCATTACATTGAGCTGGACTTTAACTGAAGACTCGGCTGAAGGATCCAAAATGGTTTCTTGGCAATGTATGCTTAAACAGCAATACACAAAGCACTAAGCAGGCAGCATGTTCTCCCCATGTTCGCGTGGGTTTCCTCCCACAGTCCAAAGACATGCTGCAACTTAATGGTTACATTTTCAGAATCTTATAGCATTTCAAATTAAATTATTAAATGTCCGGTTTTACAAACTCACGCTTCAAAAGTATTAAGTTGTGTTTGACTAGCCTTCTTGTTTGTGAAACGAATCATACAGTTACTTTAAAAAGCGAATTCATCATTTTATATAAAACAAATGCAGCAAAGTAATGAACGAGCAGTTTGGTATAGCTGGAAGATAGCGACTTTTTTCTCACCGCAATTAAAGATGCAGTACATTTCCTGGTTAGAGAATAAGCTATATTGTAAACGCAGCCCTTCTCTTTTCCTGCCTCGGTTGTTTGTTTATATTTGTTCGTATTACAGTATTAAATTGTATATTTTGTGCAGGTAGAAAACACAAGACAGAACGTTTTCAAAATGAATGTGCTGCCTGTGGCCCTCAAGAGCCTGGTGACCAAGGAGACCCTGCTACAGACCAAGGGCAGCGGTCGGGCTCCTTCAAGCTCAACAAAAAGCAGCTCCCAAGAAACCAGCGGCAAAGAAAGCGGATGTCAAGAAAATGACGAAAAAAGTTTCGGCAAAGAAAGCAGCGACACCCAAGAAATCTCCAAAGAAAGCGAAGAAACCAAAAGCTGCAAAGAAGGTACCCAAGAGCCCGAAGAAAGCGGCTGTCAAGCGTCTGAAAAAAGCGAAGGCAGCGCCTAAACCTAAAAAGGTAACCAAGGCAGCTAAACCCGCAGCCGAAGAAGGCTCCCTAAAAAGAAGTGAACAGTTAAAGCGACGATGCGACAATGAACCCAAAGGCTCTTTTCAGAGCCAACACATCTTTCTAAAAAGAGATTTTCCTTCTATACATAATAAACTTGGCACCGCTGCGGTATTTTAGTAAGCAGTTAATAGTATTACACTAGAGTAAATCAATAGATACCTTATTAAGTATAATTATGATGAAATTAATTCGGGATATGAACTTTTGGTTCATATCTCATCAGATTCAAGTTTGTCTAAATGTGGTGTTTTTATCTGAATAACACTCAACCATTCTGTTTGATAGTTCTATAAGAATAACATCTTGGGGAGAAAATGCAATCACTTCCACTGTATATAGATAGCATGTTCAAATTGTTAAATGTATCAGACAATTAAAAACAAGAGGTATTGGAATATAACGCTTTCAGGGAAGTGGGTGGCTCTTTAAAGAGCCTTTGGGTTTCACTGTGTTTTTGTTTTAGTGGTTATGCAGTTTAAGCTTGTTCCCCTCGGATGCGGCGGGCCAGCTGGATGTCTTTGGGCATGATGGTGACTCTCTTGGCGTGAATGGCACACAGGTTGGTGTCCTCAAAGAGCCTGACAAGGTAAGCCTCGCTAGCCTCCTGCAGCGCCATCACAGCGGAGCTCTGGAAGCGCAGGTCGGTCTCACTATTCTATTGAAAGATACATGTCATTGTTTTTGAAAGAAAGCAATCTAAGACAATACAATATTGATTCATATTTATAAAGAACCCGTAGCTCACGTCTCACTTTGTGTTTCACAATCCAGTGTCATATAATAGGTCCTACAATATTTAACAATACTTATTATATTTGCAATGAAACGAGACAGATTGTGTTTCATTGTATTGTACAGCAAAAACATCCAAAAAAAGACAACAGCCTTCATCGTAGCAAAGAGGGAAACAGATTCAATTAAAATGAGTAGAAAGAAAGAAAACAACAGTACTTTTAAAAGTGAGACTCGGGACAACACTATGAGCCTCAGCGGTTCTGAGTCGAGTTTTGAGTCTTAATGCAGTAGAGACGCACTGAGAAAGAGCGGGGCTCAGACAACACGGGACAGGGGGATATATAATACAACCAGCAACTGTATCAGGGGAGGCGTGACAAAGGTGTTATTAAAACAACAAACGGAGCAGTGTATTATAAACACAACGTGCAGAGAAGTCTGTTCAAGTGGCCAGGGCAGAATTGTACAGAACTTCGTGGGAAGTTAAATGAAACGGCAAGTTGGCTTCAGCAGTTCGCGTTTCATTCATGTGAGGATTAGGATCGCCCGCTAGTGTGGCACCTACTGTAGGATTGTGATATCAGTCCTTACAATTGTTACGTTTTAGTATTTCAAATTGAACTAATTGGTTATTTGACTGTGAAGTTGGGATTAAACATAAACAGATTCAATGCTCTCTTACTGAAAACAGTGAGTGGCTCTTAGAAGAGCCTTTTGGGTTTTATAGATCTTAGAAGTGCCGTCGGAATGATTTATTTCTTGGCTGGCTTCTCGGTTTTCTTGGGCAGCAGCACGGCCTGGATGTTGGGCAGCACTCCGCCCTGAGCGATGGTGACGCCTCCCATCAGCTTGTTGAGCTCCTCGTCGTTGCGGACAGCGAGCTGCAGGTGACGCGGGATGATTCTGGTTTTCTTGTTGTCCCGGGCGGCGTTCCCGGCCAGCTCCAGGATTTCAGCAGTGAGGTACTCGAGCACAGCGGCCAGATAGACCGGGGCTCCAGCGCCGACACGCTGAGCATAGTTTCCCTTCCGCAGTAGCCTGTGAACACGGCCGACTGGGAACTGCAGTCCTGCCCTGGAGGAGCGAGTCTTTGCCTTAGCACGGGCTTTACCACTAGTCTTTCCTCTTCCAGACATCTTCACTGTAGTTCAGAATACTACAACAATAAATGCGAGTCTGCTCGCTTGCTGTTTTATACACGCTGGCTCATTCTTAGAATGTTAAAAATCGTCACAAGGAAGAGGGCGGGCAGTATTTCATTTGCATGCCTCTGATTGGCTGTATCATTCCCTGCCCTCTGTTTCTAGTTTGGCGCTGTTCTGCTGCGGATTGTCTTTTGTTTCCTCTTGGCGCTCATTTTTGAATTGTAACCCAGCTGGAACACAATGTAAGAGTTTAGAACTGTTTAAAACCACACTGCCCACAGTCATGTCCGATTTTAGTTATAAGTTCTGTGCGCTTCAATTAAGCAGAAAGCCGATATTGTTGATGGCCCTTTTGTTTACATGGTGTAAAGGTAGTTGCAGCTGCAGCTATACCAGCTGACCCTTGGATTTAAGGGTGTGTTCATGGAGATCATTCTGCGCAGATTCTGTGCAGAATCTGACCAGTTCGTAGAAGATCACTGACTAAATTGGTCAGATTCTGTACAGAATCTGCGCAGAATGATCTCCATGAACGCACCCTAAATCTTCTTGCTATGACGTCACTCTGTCAGCCAAATATTAGTATTTAATGCAAACAAAGTGAAATACGTATGTTAATTTAAAACACAAATCCTTTACAATAGATGTATCAGTTAATAATAACTCTTTCTAATATGACATAAGGTTAAATTAATTAATAGGGCCTACAATAGACTGTATTATTTGTTATTTTCTATTATTATCATTAATCATAGTGGTTATCTTAACCTCACTAGCAGTTTGCAAAGGCTGGGAAGGTAAAGTTCCATTTCTAAATGCCGGGAGCTGTAGATTCTTGTTTTTCGTGTTAATGTTTCAAATGTATTAACGTGAGCCTTTGTGTTAAGAGTATGATACAATACACCAGAATCCGCAGTCAAGCTGCTATGAAACCATCGCATTGGTAGAAGAAGCAAGAAGTAGAAAATCATGCAAAAAAATATTTTGTCTTTCAAAATACAACTTGTTATTAATGAATATTGAGTTATCGATGCATTCAACATGAAAAACATAAGACCTAAACTAACCGTTGTAGAAAAAGGCGCTGAATTCAAACCTAAACTCGAAAAAAAACCTCAGCTCGCTGTAAAGTCACCACCCCCTCTATTGCGTTTCCAGCCAATCACATCGAACTACTCCGTCACGTTGCCTGGTTCACAGTTGAACATTCTCAATCTAAAGGATTGTTTGGTAGTAATTTGCATACAGGCTGTATAAATAGCGGGACTCTGGGGCTGGTTTCTTATTCATCTTTGAACTGCATCAGAGAAGGAAACATGCCAGAACCGAAAGCTGCACCCGCGCCGAAGAAAGGCTCCAAGAAGGCTGTTGCCAAGACCCAGCCTAAGGGAGGAAAGAAGCGCAGAAAGAGCAGGAAGGAGAGCTACGCGATCTACGTGTACAAAGTGCTGAAGCAGGTCCACCCCGACACCGGCATCTCTTCCAAGGCGATGGGCATCATGAACTCGTTCGTCAACGACATTTTCGAGCGCATCGCCGGCGAGTCGTCCCGCCTGGCTCACTACAACAAGCGGTCTACCATCACTTCCCGGGAGATCCAGACAGCCGTGCGCCTCCTGCTGCCCGGAGAGCTGGCCAAGCACGCCGTGTCTGAGGGCACCAAGGCCGTCACCAAGTACACCAGCTCCAAGTAAACCGAGACCGTCCCTGCTCCGTCTTTACAACACAAAGGCTCTTCTAAGAGCCACCCAACTACCGGAGAAAGAGATTTAATTCCTATTTCAGTTCTCTGGATTTTGAAATCGACGTGTTTGAAAGTAAGGTATGTTTTTTAAGTATAATTTCAGTATAGAATTAGTTATTTTAGATGTTAAACTTACAAATTCATCGGGTTTTACGAGTTATATTTTTCCTACAAAATCGATTCTGGGCTGTTTTAATTTTGGCGGGAACAAATTTGTATCTTAAGACAACTGCAAATATTAGAAGAAACATTCTTACATGTATGCGTTCTAAAGCTTTCATTATTGAACAATTCGCTCTAGTTAACTCATTTATTTCATGTATATCGCCGCCTCCACTGGTATACGTTCCGTTGTACTTCGCAATTCAAAAGTTTGGTTCTGTAATATTCCTAATCGGGATTAAAACAGGCAATTTGAATTGCAAGGTTTACATTCATTTTGATTTGTTTATTAACCCAGTGAAATGTCCAGTTACACCCCATGTAGGATGTTTAACTTATCAAGTTGCACACACCTCAGTACTTGTGTCCTTTATAACATTAGAATTTATTCATAAACGTTGATTAACAAGCAGCAGCGCTTGCTGGAGCATTTTGCCGATAACAGGAAACGCAGCCGTGTGTTTAAGTGAGATAGAAAGGTCTCAATGACACGACACGTGATCTTCGTTCTGTTTGCACCAAGATCACCTCGAACAACGAAATGGACCTGGATCAACATGGAGATCGAGAGATTCGCCTGTAACGGAACTCCCAGAGGCTATACTGCAGAACTTGTCTATTGCCACATTATTATTTTTATTTTCATGTGTATTGAGGATGTAGGTCCACGTGTTTTAGTCTTTTTTTCATTTTCAGTCTTTCATCGTGAGCCCCATCAAACCATATGATCTTTTTATATGTATCACATCACGTAATGCTAAACACCATACCGGAGACTGATGATGTTTTAAGATGGTCCTGACATTAAACATGGAGGCAAAGTAGGACAATTACGTTAAATCAGCAAAATAGTACAAGTGGATCCACATAGGCGTTAATTTAAAAAATAAAAAAAAATGTCGATAGACACCCAGTTAATATCGGGTATATTTCATTTTCTGCTTGTAAACACAATCCTATTGTCATTTTTATTTTTAAAGCTTATAAAAACAAAAACAGTTCAGGTCGTGTTCTGAGCTGGTATTTACTTCTTTGAAAGCATTTAAACTGTTTGTCAAATGGAGATGAACTTTGCACCGAGGCAGACACAAGATCGATATTGAGGGCATTGTGCTTTTTCTTCTCCACTAGATGTCACTCTTTTCTAATTTATAACGTCTTTATTTCTGGTTCATTAATAAAGAAACGGATGCAAGTCTTACAGTTTTGAATCTGAATCACATTTGCCAATGCTATAAGATTCTGAAAATGGTCTACAATTCTCTTTGCTAATATTACTGTGTAAGTGATTCTTCATCAACATGCATACAACATAGGCTTTAAAAATAGCTTTTAGTTCATTTTTTCTGGGGCCTGTATTATCTGGAGACAGGGACAGACTGGGACTAAAAAACAGCCCTGGACTTTGACCCAGACCGGCCCACCACAACCGGCCTGCGAATACTCCACCGCCCCCGCCCAGCAGACACACGCATGTTCACACACCAGCCCCTAATACCACCACCTAGCTGCATGACAGCTATTGTTGTACACTAATGCAGTACTATTTTCAGAGTGCTACAGAACACACACACTCTGTACACTGTTATAAGAGTTCTACAGAACACATACTGAATTGTCACGATCGCCACCTCTTGTGAACCTGCTCTCTATGAGCTGACATCTGACTGCCACTGAGCAGATTTTCAATATCTGCTTTGGAGGCCCTTAAAACATACGCCTCAGCACTACTTCTGTGCATGTGGCTCTTCTCATGCTCCTCTTCTCTTTGGTGAATATGTTTCCAATCTGTCATTCCACTCATGAAAATACTGCTGTCGGTGGGCTTGGCAAATGCCATACAAATTGAACAGTATAAAGCATGGCTTTCTTCACTGTATGACAGCCACTTTCGATTGGTGCCATCTTTAAAACAGAAAACCTTCTGCTCCACAGGGTTTTTGATTTCTGTTGAGGGTGGAACCTAAAAACACGTTTAGGTCATCTGACTTGGGCTGGCATCCTGGATCTCCCTGACTCTCTCTTCCACTGTAGCTGAACTGGGCCTATCATCAACCTCAACCTGGATATGAATTAATGAATAAACTCATTATTTATAAAGGCCCAATATTTTGACAAAATACAAAAACACAGCAGCAGCCCCACCATTTGATCAAATGAATGAATGAATGAATAATAATAATAAACCTTTATTTGTATAGCATGAATGGGGCCGGAGAAAAGTAGCTTAGCACTAAAATTCAGTTGTAATTTATAGTTGTTTTAGCTACAGAGTATAAATATAGCAACATAGTGGAAACGATAGCTTATAGTCAGGCTGAATCATCATGAATTTAATTAATAAATGGAGGCTGTGCTGTGTCAAGGACTGACCAATGTAAATAGTAGGGCTTCAAACGAACATTAACCTGTTGAATATAATGTAAAAATGCAGCTTTCCGCCTAAATAGACATACCCAAAAGTAATTATTTATCATGAGAGGGCCATACACAATAACTAGTAATGCTGCATACTCCAAGAAAGTTTAAAATCTCACCTTTCTAGTAAAAATAGTTAAAATTGCTGAGGTGTACTCACTTTTGGGGACACAAGCTCAAGTACATAGTACAAATGTGATGAAAATATGAAATATCATATATGGTGTAGTTCCTATTCAACAAAAGTTGAGGAATAGGGCTTGAAATGACTGATATGGCTGGCATGTACATTATTCAACAAATTGTCTGGCTGAAATCATCTTACTGGTACAGTTAGTTAGCCTAGTTAGCTAGCACAATATTGATGTTGTGTTATCTGTCTCCTTCCCTGTCCTGGCTCCCCAATGCCTACCGCTTCGGATGCAGCCGCTGCACTGACTTTGCTTGTGCTAGACTCTCAATCGTCATCGGCTATGCTGTCGCTGTCTCCTCCTTCTGCTACTACTCTAGTTTGAACCGGGGCTGTGGCATCCTCCTCGGCATGGACTACTACATGCACGTTGTTATCATTGGCACTACTAGCAGCACTACTACCGAATAAATCGGTTAACTTCCCACATTTGGCTGCATCTGACTCAAGGGACTTTACTTTTTTCTCCCTTAACTTTTCAGCCTCACCTTTGCGTTTTATACTGTGTTGCTTTTCCGTGTGTGTGTGTGTGTGTGTGTGTGTGTGTGTGTGTGTGTGTGTGTGTGTGTGTGTGAGGGAAGGGGACAGGGTTAAGGGCTGCAGCCGCTTCACACAGGGGCCGGTGGGGAGAGATGGACCAGTGGGCTAGCCAGCGTCGCTCAACTTTCTAGCCCCCATTAATTGGACCATTGGGCCAGCCCAGTCGAACAGCCTGGGCGGAGATAATATATATATATATATATATATATATATATATATATATATATATATATATATATATATATATATATATATATATATAGTATATATATATATATATAGTATAGGTCCGCCCACAGGTCGACCGGCCCACCAGGAATTCTCCCAGTGCTCCAGATGGCCAGTCCGCTACTGTCAGTACTTTGAATATACATACTTTAATGACTATAGGTCATTTTAAGACAAAGTGAGGAAAATACAGAAATTATGAATGTAAATACAGGTTAAAACATTACTGCATATTACCTGTTAGTTCAGGGTGTTGAGTGTCAAATTTAGTAGCACTAGAGGTCGCTATAGGGTGCAAAAGAAATGTGGTGTTGAACTAATAGTAACAGAGTTAGTCTGATAATGACAGTTAGGTTTTAGGGCAGAGGAAGGGGTTGGGGTAAGGTTTAGGGGTTAGATGTAGGGGTTCATTTTAGCTCTTAGGTGTTTGTTGTATACAATGTGGCGTGGACTGAAGTTGCTGCTGTATTTTGTTTTACAATATATATATTTTTAATAACTTTAGAAATTGTGTATTTTCTGCATTTGTTTTATTTAAATTAATATGATTAAGGTGTGTGTTTAATAAAGACCAATCCTTGTTAAATCCTGTGTCTCTGTGAACAGACTAGCTGTAGGGGTGATGTCAGGCCAGAAAGAATCACACACGCAGACAGTGCCGGGGTTGATTATTATTATTTATTTCTTAGCAGACACCCTTATCCAGGGCAACTTACAATTGTTACAAGATATCACATTATACAGATATCACATTATATTTTTTACATACAATTACCCAGAAACCTAACCACTACTCCACACTGCTGCTCCACACTGTTGATACTAAGACACAATGGTTGCGCTCAGTTTTTTAATGAAACAAAGATTTAAACAAAAACAGCACACGGCACTTGAGGCCAAAATAAACACAAAAACAAAATGGATTAAAACTAAAGAAACAGTGGACAAACAAACACACAAGTATCACAAATAGCAATTGTATGCTTTAATTTACTTTACTTTTTATTTTCTCCTTCTCCACTCACCGAACACACAACCCCGAGTGAGTGAAACGTGCATCTATATATACTGTTGTGCCGGGATTCAATTACCAATTAATTATTCACTTGAATCCCAGCATGTGATCTAATTTGTACAACCCCGTGCTAACATACTATTAAATACTTTAAATGCATGTGAAGTGATTGTGCAATTCCCGTGCCTAAATACAACTATATATTTTAAATCACTCGTGCTACACAGACCCATTTATATCCCATGTAGCAATATTTATACACCAACATTAACACACCACACACAACATATAACACACAAATCCACACAAAGGCGGGACACATTGCCACAGCATGTTATATTGGTGAATGGTACAACTGTTCCAGCTCTGGGTGAAGAACTTTGAACTTGTGAGTCTAGTATTTAAATAGTCAACATAAAAGATATCCAGGGTCCTATTGCACTTTATCCACTAGGTGGAGTAGTAAGTATTATTTGGTACACAGTAAGGCGCTGTTGGCATTGGTTTGGCACGTTACAGCCCAACACACAACATGACAAAGCTATTAGAAAAAAATAAGCATTTTCTTGAGTGCACCTTTTAAATTTGTCGTTTTAACAAGCCACACAGCAGTGGTTGGGCCAAATGTAAAAGAGACCGAACCTTGGAAACATTGCAAATCATAGACCGTCCATTTTCATTTCTCCCAAACACATATGCAAATTATGCAACTGTTCTGCCCAGTTTGATCAGTCAGTTTTCCGCCAGTTTCGGTTTACAATTCTGATACTCAGACTCTTTTTTTAATGCATGTTAAATTGAGGAATGCAATGTGCAAGTTTTTGACACAGTCTGCTGCTTGACTCAGAGAGGAGACTGCAACAACAACAAAATAATTATATGTTTCCTGTTAGGCGAACCACTACACGATAGAAATGATCATGCATGCCTTATTACATTGAGCTGGACTTTAACTGAAGACTGGTCTGAAGGATCCAAAATGGTTTCTTGGCAATGTATGCTTAAACAGCAATACACAAAGCACTAAGCAGGCAGCATGTTCTCCCCATGTTCGCGTGGGTTTCCTCCCACAGTCCAAAGACATGCTGCAACTTAATGGTTACATTTTCAGAATCTTATAGCATTTCAAATTAAATTATTAAATGTCCGGTTTTACAAACTCACGCTTCCAAAGTATGAAGTTGTGTTTGACAAGCCTTCTTGTTTGTGAAACGAATCATACAGCTACTTTAAACAGTGAATTAATCATTTTATGTAACACAATTACAGCGAAGTTATGAGCGAGCAATTTGATTTCGCTGGAAGATAGCGACTTTTTTCTCACCACAATTAAAGATGCAGTACATTTCCTGGTTAGAGAATAAGCTATATTGTAAACGCAGCCCTTCTCTTTTCCTGCCTCGGTTGTTTGTTTATATTTGTTCGTATTACAGTATTAAATTGTATATTTTGTGCAGGTAGAAAACACAAGACAGAACGTTTTCAAAATGAATGTGCTGCCTGTGGCCCTCAAGAGCATGGTGACCAAGGAGACCCTGCTACAGACCAAGGGCAGCGGCGCCTCAGGCTCCTTCAAGCTCAACAAAAAAGCAGCTGAAGCCAAGAAGAAAGCAGCTCCCAAGAAACCAGCGGCAAAGAAAGCGGTTGTCAAGAAAATGACGAAAAAGGTTTCGGCAAAGAAAGCAGCGACACCCAAAAAGTGTTTTTATCTGAATAACACTCAACCATTCTATTTCATAGTTCTATAAGAAAAACATCTTGGGGAGAAAATGCAATCACTTCCACTGTATATAGATAGCATGTTCAAATTGTTAAATGTATCAGACAATTAAAAACAATCGGTATTGGAATATAACGCTTTCAGGGAAGTGGGTGGCTCTTTAAAGAGCCTTTGGGTTTCACTGTGTTTTTGTTTTAGGGGTTATGCAGTTTAAGCTCGTTCCCCTCGGATGTGGCGGGCCAGCTGGATGTCTTTGGGCATGATGGTGACTCTCTTGGAGTGAATGGCACACAGGTTGGTGTCCTCAAAGAGCCCGACAAGGTAAGCCTCGCTAGCCTCCTGCAGCACCATCAGAGCGCACCGTTGGACTTACGAGCGGTCTGCTTGGTTCTTGCCATTTTCAAACTGTTCCAGACAGTATCACAAACTCTGTAAACTAAACCACAAAAAAGCCAATACCAGAGTATTTTTTGAGTAACTGAGCTGCTCTGATAGGATGAGTCACTTAGGGCGGGCTTATGTTCCTCATTGGTTATATTCCAGATTCTCAATAACTGATTGGATGATTTGAATTTTGCGCGTATTCTATGAAACGGCCACTGTCCCGTCCGGTTTGCGCTCTATATTACGGTCTGATTCTGTGCTTTGTTATTCAGTCTCATTATTCTATTGAAAGATACATGTCATTGTTTTTGAAAGAAAGCAATCTAAGACAATACAATATTGATTCATGTTTATAAAGAACCCGTAGCTCACGTCTCACTTTGTGTTTAACAATCCAGTGTCAAATAATAGGTCCTACAGTATTTAACAATACTTTATATACTTGCAATGAAACGAGGCAGATTGTGTTTCATTGAATTGTACAGCAAAAACCATCCACAAATAGACAACAGGCTTCATCGTAGCAAAGAGGGAAAACAGATTCAATTAAAATGAGTAAATGGAAAGAAAAAACAATAATTCTTCTAAAAGTGAGACTCGGGGCAACACTATGAGCCTCAGCGGTTCTGAGTCGAGTTTTGAGTCTTAATGCAGTAGAGACGCACTGAGAAAGAGCGGGGCTCAGACAACACGGGACAGGGGGATATATAATACAACCAGCAACTGTATCAGGGGAGGCGTGACAAAGGTGTTATTAAAACAACAAACGGAGCAGTGTATTATAAACACAACGTGCAGAGAAGTCTGTTCAAGTGGCCAGGGCAGAATTGTACAGAACTTCGTGGGAAGTTAAATGAAACGGCAAGTTGGCTTCAGCAGTTCGCGTTTCATTCATGTGAGGATTAGGATCGCCCGCTAGTGTGGCACCTACTGTAGAATTATGATATCAGTCCTTACAATTGTTACGTTTTAGTATTTCAAATTGAACTATTTTTTTATTTCTGACTGTGAAGTTGGTATTAAACATAAACAGATTCAATGCTCTCTTACTGAAAACAGTGGGTGGCTCTTAGAAGAGCCTTTTGGGTTTTATAGATCTTAGAAGTGCCGTCGGAATGATTTATTTCTTGGCTGGCTTCTCGGTTTTCTTGGGCAGCAGCACGGCCTGGATGTTGGGCAGCACTCCGCCCTGAGCGATGGTGACGCCTCCCATCAGCTTGTTGAGCTCCTCGTCGTTGCGGACAGCGAGCTGCAGGTGACGCGGGATGATTCTGGTTTTCTTGTTGTCCCGGGCGGCGTTCCCGGCCAGCTCCAGGATTTCAGCAGTGAGGTACTCGAGCACAGCGGCCAGATAGACCGGGGCTCCAGCGCCGACACGCTGCGCATAGTTTCCCTTTCGCAACAACCTGTGAACACGGCCGACTGGGAACTGCAGTCCTGCCCTGGAGGAGCGAGTCTTTGCCTTAGCACGGGCTTTACCGCTAGTCTTTCCTCTTCCAGACATCTTCACTGTAGTTCAGAATACTACAACAATAAATGCGAGTCTGCTCGCTTGCTGTTTTATACACGCTGGCTCATTCTTAGAATGTTAAAAATCGTCACAAGGAAGAGGGCGGGCAGTATTTCATTTGCATGCCTCTGATTGGCTGTATCATTCCCTGCCCTCTGTTTCTAGTTTGGCGCTGTTCTGCTGCGGATTGTCTTTTGTTTCCTCTTGGCGCTCATTTTTGAATTGTAACCCAGCTGGAACACAATGTAAGAGTTTAGAACTGTTTAAAACCACACTGCCCACAGTCATGTCCGATTTTAGTTATAAGTTCTGTGCGCTTCAATTAAGCAGAAAGCCGATATTGTTGATGGCCCCTTTTGTTTACATGGTGTAAAGGTAGTTTTAGCTGCATCTATACCAGCTGACCCTTGGTTATAAATCTTCTTGCTATGACGTCACTCTGTCAGCCAAATATTAGTATTTAATGCAAACAAAGTGAAATACGTATGTTAATTTAAAAACAAAAATCCTTTACAATAGATGTATCAGTTAATAATAACTCTTTCTAATATGACATAAGGTTAAATTAATTAATAGTGCCTATAATAGACTGTATTTTTTGTTATTTTCTATTATTATCATTAATCATAGTGGTTATCTTAACCTCACTACCAGTTTGCAAAGGCTGGGAAGGTAAAGTTCCATTTCTAAATGCCGGGAGCTGTAGATTCTTGTTTTTCGTGTTAATGTTTCTAATGTATTAACGTGAGCCTTTGTGTTAAGAGTCTGATACAATACACCAGAATCCGCAGTCAAGCTGCTATGAAACAATCGCATTGGTAGAAGAAGCAAGAAGTAGAAAATCATGCAAAAAAAATATTTTGTCTTTCAAAATACAACTTGTTATTAATGAATACTGAGTTATCGATGCATTCAACATGAAAAACATAAGACCTAAACTAACCGCTCTAAAAAAAGGCGCTGAATTCAAACCTAAACTCGAAAAAGAAAACTCCGCTCGCTGTAAAGTCACCACCCCCTCTACTGCGTTTCCAGCCAATCACATCGAACTATTCCGTCACGTTGCCTGGTTCACAGTTGAACATTCTCAATCTAAAGGATTGTTTGGTAATAATTTGCATACAGGCTGTATAAATAGCGGGACTCTGGGGCTGGTTTCTTATTCATCTTTGAACTGCATCAGAGAAGGAAACATGCCAGAACCGAAAGCTGCACCCGCGCCGAAGAAAGGCTCCAAGAAGGCTGTTGCCAAGACCCAGCCTAAGGGAGGAAAGAAGCGCAGAAAGAGCAGGAAGGAGAGCTACGCGATCTACGTGTACAAAGTGCTGAAGCAGGTCCACCCCGACACCGGCATCTCTTCCAAGGCGATGGGCATCATGAACTCGTTCGTCAACGACATTTTCGAGCGCATCGCCGGCGAGTCGTCCCGCCTGGCTCACTACAACAAGCGGTCTACTATCACTTCCCGGGAGATCCAGACAGCCGTGCGCCTCCTGCTGCCCGGAGAGCTGGCCAAGCACGCCGTGTCTGAGGGCACCAAGGCCGTCACCAAGTACACCAGCTCCAAGTAAACCCAGACCGTCCCTGCTCCGTCTTTACAACACAAAGGCTCTTCTAAGAGCCACCCAAATACCAGAGAAAGAGATTTAATTCCTATTTCAGTTGTGATTTTATATTAAAATAATTGTATTGACTGTAAGTGCGCTTTTCCTCCTTTTTAACTTGAAAGGAAAAGCTAAATTGAATAACTTACATTCTTCAGAAATGGAATACATTGATCATTTAAGGGTTACCTATAAAACCTGCTTTTTATTGTGTCGCTGCAGGACCAGGTTTGTCCACCCCTGGGTTAGTGTCCAGCGGGCACGTCTTCCATGCATCCTGCTTACTTAGGTACAGGAGGTTATTATATAAGCACACCCAAACCAGAAGAAACCACAATTAAAATAACATGTTTTAAATGTTATGAATAGGTTTTAACATTGCAAAAATTAAAACAATAATCATTTCAATCCGAATCGAAATTAGGCGGTTAAAATGATCCCCAGAGACAGATGTGTGAGCTCATTGAGGGCGTGTGTCTGTGGTAAAGGCGCTCATTCTAGGACTGTGAATTTCAACCAGGTCCGCTTTGTGTTCATAACACTGCAACTCGCTGGATACTTTTTATTTCAACTTGATATTTTCTCGTAATAGTTTGAAGATGTCTGGTCGTGGCAAGGGAGGTAAAGGACTCGGAAAAGGGGCGCTAAGCGTCATCGTAAAGTGCTCCGTGATAATATCCAGGGCATCACCAAGCCCGCTATCCGCCGTCTGGCTCGCCGCGGAGGAGTGAAGCGAATCTCCGGGCTGATCTATGAAGAGACCCGCGGGGTGCTGAAGGTTTTCCTGGAGAATGTGATCCGGGATGCCGTCACCTACACTGAGCACGCCAAGAGAAAGACCGTCACCGCTATGGATGTGGTGTACGCTCTGAAGCGCCAGGGTCGCACTCTGTACGGATTCGGAGGTTAAAGATTTGGACACAAGGACACGAACACAAAGGCTCTTTTAAGAGCCGCCCACCTTTTCATTTAAAGAGCTTTCAATTATTTAACAAGTTTCATTTAGGATACCAACAAACGTTTTTTTAAATGATTAAAAACAGGTTTGTATTAATGTTTAGCATTTTTGTCAAAGTATTTATTTTATTTATATAAATAGTTAAAACCTATTTCGCGCTGTGTAACGACTATTTCTAGCCCTAAACACTTCCGGATCTTTAGCTGAAATAAAGTTAAAGCATTTCATTGAATAAATCTATTGAATGGAAGTCTATATGAAAAGAGAACCTGTGTGTTAACACAATGATAAAATACGAGCTCGGTTTTACCCGATTCCTGTTTGCAGAATGAAAGCGCAATAAACTTTTTGTTTTGTTGAAAATGTTACCCAATTTTGTAAAATACATTAAAAGCAGGAAATTCTGACCCAAGTATCACCATTCAAGCTGCTATGATACAATCGGTACTCTTTGGTAGAAGTAAGAAGCATCAACATTGATACGATTTCAACATTTAACTTGTTTAGAGTACAAAATAAGTGACTTGGGTTTCAAAATGTATTTATATTTCTATATTCAAGACGCATTGGGTGTGGATTTCAGTATTGCTGTGCACTGAGGTTTTATGTAATTAATAAATGAAAAACAAAAGACCTAAACTAACCGCTCTAGAAAAAAGGCGCCGAATTCAAACCTGAACTCGAAAGAAGGAAATAAAAACCTCAGCTCGCTGTAAAGTCACCACCCCCTCTACTGCGTTTCCAGCCAATCACATCGAACTACTCCGGACGTTGCTTGGTTCACAGTTGAACATTCTCAATCTAAAGGATTGTTTGGTAGTAATTTGCATACAGGCTGTATAAATAGCGGGGCTCTGGGGCTGGTTATTCATTCATCTTTGAAGAAGCATCAGAGAAGGAAACATGCCAGAACCGAAAGCTGCACCCGCGCCGAAGAAAGGCTCCAAGAAGGCTGTTGCCAAGACCCAGCCTAAGGGAGGAAAGAAGCGCAGAAAGAGCAGGAAGGAGAGCTACGCGATCTACGTGTACAAAGTGCTGAAGCAGGTCCACCCCGACACCGGCATCTCTTCCAAGGCGATGGGCATCATGAACTCGTTCGTCAACGATATTTTCGAGCGCATCGCCGGGCGAGTCGTCTCGCCTGGCTCACTACAACAAGCGGTCTACTATCACTTCCCGGAGATCCAGACAGCCGTGCGCCTCCTGCTGCCCGGAGAGCTGGCCAAGCACGCCGTGTCTGAGGGCACCAAGGCCGTCACCAAGTACACCAGCTCCAAGTAAACCCAGACCGTCCCTGCTCCGTCTTTACAACACAAAGGCTCTTCTAAGAGCCACCCAAATACCAGAGAAAGAGATTTAATTCCTGTTTCAGTTCTCTGGATTTTGAAATCGACGTGTTTGAAAGTAAGGTATGTTTTTAACTATAATTTCTGTATAGAATTAGTTATTTTAGATGTTAAACTTACAAATTCATCGGGTTTTACAAGTTATATTTTTCCTGCCATATCGATCCCACTCTGCTTAGTTTTGGTAACTGCAACTATTACAAGAAACATTTTCTTACATGTATGCGTTCTAATAAACTTTCTTCATTATTGAACAATTCGCTCTAGTTGCTAATTCATTTTTCATGTATATCGCCGCCTCCACTGACATACATTCCGTTGTACTTCGCAACTCAAGGGTTTGGTTCTGTAATGTTCTAAATCGAGATTAAAATCAAGGCAATTTGAATTGCAAGGTTTACATTAATTTTGATTTTTTTTTTTTAACCCAGTGAAATGCCCACTTGTACCCTCTATAGCATTTTTAACTTATCTAGTTGCACGCACTTCAGTCCTTATGTAATAATGTTGTGTGTTGGGCTGGGTTGTAACGTGCCATCCCAATGCCAACAGCGCCTTACTGTGTACTAAATAATACTTACTACTCCACCTAGTGGATAAAGTGGAAGAGGACACTGGATTTCTTATATGTTGGCTATTTTTAAATACTAGACTCACAAGTTCAAAGTTCTTCATCCGGAGCAGGAACATTTATACCCTTCACCAATATAACATGCTGTGGCAATGTGTCCCGCCCCTGTGTGCATTTGTGTGTTATATGTTGTGTGTGGTGTGTTAATATTGGTGTATAGCTATTGCTACACGGATATAAATGGGTCTGTAGAACGAGTGATTTAAAATA